>OY992884.1:48164259-48359259 GCA_963921405.1 Cepaea hortensis | reverse complement strand
TCTTCTTCTTCTTCTTCTTCTTCTTCTTCTGTTCTTGATACCATCACTCAGTATTATACGTGGTATTTCCATTGCTCTGTATCCATCATATTTCTGCTATGTGGTTCTTTTAGCATATTTTACAATGGCATTCTTGTGAGATGGTTAAATCATTTAATATTTTGTTTTTTGTTTTTTATTGAAGTGCATGATTGGTTTCAGTCTTCCAATTTCCTCATTTTTAATTATATCTCTTACGATTACTCCCAGCGTCCTTTCTAAGACATCTCTGTTGTTATGATTGTGGGCTAATTAGTTGCAGTAGGCATCCATATTTGACATTGGTAGCATAACATTGGCTAAACATAGCTCTCCTGAGATTGTCTTTGAGACAGATGTATCTTTCTATGGGACAGAAGTGGCGCTTGAGTCCCAGTACCTGATTGCCTTTACACAACGTGGGCTAATTTATCTGCCCATTTCCGCGTCTGAAGTGAAAATGAATACCATATATTTACATTCCGTGGTCTTTATTTTCTATTGACTGGATTTCTGACTGTCTGTCTATCATCTTTGTCTCTATCTTGTCTATGGTTATTTTCGTGGTATATTCCTGACACATGTAACTGACTTGATTTAGATGGTTCTGAAGGCTGATGACACTGTCTTGATATCATCATTTACAAACTTCATTTACTGCAAGTGACTTCTGAGGCAGGTTTTCGTAAATTTGTTTTGATTTCTCTTGGAAGGCTTTTTTCATGTTCGTCCTCATCTAGTTCTTTTCAATTGATAACTTCTGTGTTCTGTTTCTTCTTTCTTCTGTGTGTGAGTTCATTACGCTGTTCTGTCTATTATCACACTCTTATGATCTGTGTTGGGGCTTATATTAGGTATGGCTCTAACATCTGTGACATCACAGACTTCTCTTTTCCTTGTCTACATCTAATTCTGTGCCTTTCCATTTACACAACGTGACCACCTGAGAGGTTGACTTCTGGGTCCTTCCATTTATACCACGTGACCACCTGAGAGATTGACTTCTGGGTCCTTCCATTAATACAACGTGATCACCTGGGAGGTTGACTTAAGGGTCCTTCAATTTAAACCACGTGATCACCTGAGAAGTTGACTTCTGGGTCCTTCCATTAATATAACGTGAATATCTGAGAGGTTGACTTCTGGGTCCCTCGATTTACACCCGTGAAAACTTGAGAGGCTCTATGTTGAATTAAAAGTGCAATAATGGGAGGAAATAGCCGAGAATTAATGCTTGCATCATGTGTGAGTACCATACAATCATCACCATCCCATTCATCATCATATGTTATGTCAATAATCACTGGCAAGGTTCACATTTAACATGCTAGTTAGTTAGTCGACAGATCATCCTCATTGCACATCGAACCATTCAGTCCATAAGTGCTCGGATCCCCTCCTCAGCAAATCCCGCAGCGTGTAGCGGCTAACGACACCAGTTCTGTGTTGGTTTATCAGTCTTCTTTGGCTTCCTGCGTAGTGTTCTTGTTTGGCCACCCCTCTTTTAATTTGCTGTTCTCGCAGTCTGGCCATGGTTGTAGATTCACAGTCATCACTTGGTTCTAGCAAAAGTCTTACTTCTCGTAGAGCATTCAGAATGTCAGCCTGGTCCATGGCGCGTCCGCCCTCCACGGTAGCCTTACCTGCGAGCTTGTCAGCCCGCTCATTCCCTTGTACGCCCGCATGCCCTGACACGAAGATGAAACTAATCTTTGCCAGCCGAGACCGCTCCAGAGACAGCAACCATTCTCTTCGGATCTCCCCCATCTCTATCCTCTTGAGCATGTTCATTGAGTCGCTAAGGAAACATGCCCTATTGAATGTCTGTGTCTCGAGCCATGTTATTGCTTTACATACTGCCATGACTTCCATAGTCAGGCTACTTGTGGTCTCAGCAAAAGGACCAGGGTCTTCCTTCACAATTCTCCCTCCGGCCCGAGCTGTAAAGGCCTATGAGCTTCTCACATGTCGGACGACCGACCTATCTGTGTAGATGACCGAGTCACCGTCTAGCGAATTCTCGAAAATCTACGCTTGTACTTCAGCCTCAACAGCAGCCGGATTTTCTTGTCTGCATTTTCTATCTAGTTGGATGCAAACTGAAAAGGATGTGCAGAAATCTGTTGGCACTTGCACCCACTCCTCGCCAGGTTCTAAGTCCTCAAGTGAACACACCTGTTGAAGAATGTCTTCGGCTTGACCGTCCAGAGAGACTTCCCCATCCACGACCGTCCTCTTTTTAACCTGCTGCCCTTCACCATCATAATTTCACTATGCACTGGATGTTGTGTGTTTGCGTTAACTCTGAGGTAGGCGCGAGCTCTGCAGACTTGTATTCTGTCTTCAATGGTTGGACAATCAAGAAGGTAGCGCATCGACCTGCATGCTGTATCTCTTGTACATCCGAGAATAATGCGCATAGCTTCATTCTGTATCCTTTCCATCCTTACTATCTGCTTACGGCTGAGAGTCAGTATTGCCATCGCATACTCAAAAACAGACATGACCAGCCCTTCGTATAGAAGACATAGATGGCGCTGCTCACAGTTTGCTGCCGCCATCACCCGCATCGCAGCCAAACCCCGCTTGGCCTTTGTTATCACCTGGTCTATGTGCTCATTATAAGCAAGGCTTCGATCAAACCGTATCCCCAGGTAATTCATTGCCTGCGTTCTTTCCACCGTCTCTGAACACAGATTTACAGTTGGTGTTGGAGTGTTGACAATATGATTATTCAACGAGAACCAAGTCACTGTTGCCTTTGTTGGGTTGACCATTGCCCCAGCCTCAACACACCAAGTACTTATGCGATTGAGTTCGGTTTGTAGTTCCACAGCAACCTGATCTCTATCCTTACTCTGGCGATACACTAAAACATCGTCGGCATATAACAATGTCCTACCAGGTCCAGTGATCTGCTCACTGGTGATTCTCACAGTGTAGGCGTTGAACAGTACCGGAGATAATGGTGATCCCTGTGGTAGGCCAGGATATATTGTTGTTGGTTCCGACGTCCAGCTGCCACATCTAACAACTGCTTTCCTTTGGAAGAGGGCTGCAGCGATCCAACTAAGAAGGAATGGACTTATTTTGAGTTCAAGAAGCTGAAGCATTAAAACATCCAATGGTACGCGTCCTCAAGATCAATCGCTGCAGCAAAGGTTTCAATGCCTGAGTGGAAACCTTCATATACATCATGGGCAAAAACTGCTGCATTGGTCCAGGTTTCTCTTTTTGGACGGTACCCACCCAGGGTAGGTGGGAAAACACCATGCCTCTCTAGCTGGCAAGATATTTTCCTGGCAATTAACTTCTCCGGCAGCTTGCCTATTGTATTCTGCATGGTTATAACTCGATATCCCTGAATGTGTGTGTGTGGTCTTTGCCAGGCTTCGGCAAGGGAATCAGATAGCTGTGTAATCACTCCTCCTTGATGCTAGCACTCCCTATACTGTTGTTGTACATGTCTCCTAGTTCCTCTAGCTCGTTGTCGGTACACCTATTGATGTCGTCGTATCTTATGCCATTTGGCCCTGGAGCGCTGTTTTTTGATCGTCGAAGCACAGCCTTGATTTCTTTCACTGTCACTGTGTCTTCATCCGAAATGTTTTGGGCCTTGCACCTGTCTGACGTGTCCTCCTTGGCAAGATTTCGGCCTCTCATGTCTGTCTGGTTGCTCTGCTCTAGATAGCGTTCAAAGAGGGCTTTGCCCTTGTCCTCGTCAGTCCTCTGCCAGATGAGGTCAGCACCTTGGAAGTCACAAATGCTCTTATTCTTGACTACCCCGTTCATGCTTTTATGTAGTCGCCAGAACAATTTCAGTGGCTTGTCTGTGCTTACGCTTTGACACACCTCTGCCCATTTTTCACTTTTAACCACCTTGACCAGTTTTTTTTTAAATAGCTTACTTTCACATTTAACATACATGTCACATTTAACATACAGTAGCTCACTACCATGGCCCAGAGAGCCAGCCCCACATCACATTTGCCATACAGTAGCTCTCTTATAGATCCAAGAGGGCCTTCCCCATATCACATTTACCATACAGTAGTGTAACAGAGCAGGAACTCACAAGACGTGTTAATTTAATACAAATACTGTTTATTTCTTCATGATGACAAGTTAGCTTCTTCTCCTGACAAAGGCTTGATGTTAACTGCCCTTGCCAACACAATACGTCACGATTGAGCATCTCTCACCCTTTCACTCTCGATGCTCAATCGTGCTGTATCTATTTCCCACTAGATTCTAATAATACCCCAGTACTCCTCTCTTACTGTTACACCTCCCCATGTTGAATAAAGAATTTTCCTTATAAAGGAAAACTCTTTACTCCTAATCCCCATACTCCATTCCCTCTTTTTCCTCTAATCTTCCCTAAAATCAGCTCAAGTTTGAGTAAATAATATCTCTTTTAACTCTTCTCCCAGTGACATGGTCTGCTAGTAACCCCCCCCCCCCCCATATACTTCATCTTTGAACTTTCTTTGTATAATACCACGTATGGTAACCCTGTTAATCCAAACAGTCCTTCTTTCCTTTTTTATTTCCCCAAAATTATATAGCTATCTACTATATGTTTCTACTTTTCTGGTTCTTGCTTAGCTCCTCCTGTTTCCTGTATCAAATATACATATTATAAGAACAGCTCATAAATTCTTTATCGAAATTTCTCACTCTTCCAAAACCCAGGACGTACAAAAACAATGTAGTTAGAAAAAGTAAAGAAGCGGTGCGCACCTAGTAAGAAGCATAAAGAATGAATACACGACATGACCACATGTACATACAGTAATGCACATTTAAGACACTCACCCTTTACCTCCCTTGCCAATAAAAAATTTTGTAAAATAATTTTTTAAAACACCTTATGAAATACATCGTTGTTCGTTATAAAACAATTTGGCATAAGTTTTCATAAAGCTTATACATTCCACATTGACATTGCCAACCACAATTCTGTTCCTTTTTCGTTATCTCACCTTCCACCCTGAGCCCATGTTCATATTTTATGAACACCTTTAATAAAATTAAAGCTGGTATTTCACAGCGCCTATTTCTTGCCCCCGTACTTCCCATACTGCCATTTATGAACACAGTGACGTGTGTGCAAGCCCTGGATACGTCTATCCATTCGTGTACACACGTTCACCAACCCTGGTTTCCCACTAATTTTAAAAATGCACAGCATTGCTTAACTATATCAACATTCAGGTCATCTAAGCTTCCCCTTAGTGGACAATTTAGTTTTTATTAACTCCTTTCTGAACGAAAACCTTAAGCAAAATTCTTATATTTGAAAATTAAACTTAATTAACTAACTTCATAACTTATTTACTAACCAAGTAACTTAATATACAAAACCATTTATGTAATCAAGATCAAATCACACAAGCCGTCATAACTCCAAATTAATATAAGGAAAAACACATTTTTAAAATAACATGCATCAAATCAGAATAAAACACCTTACTTCTAGCTATCACTATTGGACACTTTTACGGCCCAATAGTTTTTATCAACTCAAATGCTAGGAACACAATCACCCTATTCTAACTCAATAAATCAACTAACCACAATCATTTTTTAAAACCAAAACAAAAAAAACTATAATGAGGGACTAAAACAACTAAACATTAGCCATCATTTTCCAGAACCAACTCAATCATAAAAACTTATTATATATGACTCATGACTCAAACAATTACAACTACGTATAGTGACCCACCAACCTTGGCCCCTCATACTAAGTAAAACAACGTATATCTATTTATACAGGTCATTCCAGTATATCTATGACTGAAAAAACTAAACATTTCACTGTCCATCTGTATATCTGTTAACTACAGACCAATTAGAATCACATCTGTTCTATCTACCTAAACAAATCAGTAATCAACATTTACCATACCATTTATTATCTCCTAACTCCTAACAGCACATAACATCCGAAATAACCTCTTAAGTGAGCACTGTAAACTACATGTTCAATCCTTTTTTTTTTTTCATTTGTAATGTGGCCACTAATCCAATATTAACTCAACGTAGTAGCCAACCTCTACTTATCAACGAACTTGTGATCTGGTTTCCCTTGGAAACACGGCATTACCAACAGTAACGAAAAAATACCTTCACCCCTTTGTATCAATATCTCAAGACCACTTCTACCGTTTCGTATGCTTCTTCAGGCATCCCTTTCACTTCTAACTCCTGCCATCTGCAGTACTTTCAAATATCTATCTCCCACGTTTCCGCTTCTTCAACAAGTCCAAGTTTCTTTGAATAAGTGCCAATTCCACATCAATATCTTCTTCTTCGTACAACTTATTAGTTTCTTCCATACTACTACTAGACTCTGACTTTTCATCCATTTCCTCTTCTTCGTCTGTATGTCTCTCTTCAGCTGCCGCTAATCTCTTCCGTTCAACATCCCACCTAATTTGTCGATCCCTATTTCTTAAGGATCTTTCTAGTAGAGGCATATCTTCTCCGCTTGTTGAATAATCTCTAATTCTCCTCTGTCTTTTCACTTCTTTATCTCTTTGACTGTCCATTCTTCTTTTCGTTGCTTGTCTAGTATTTTTAAATGGAGCACCTATGTCTTCTTCCATACTATCATAATGAGTTTCATTCAGCCCTTCTTCTTCCATTCTTTTCGGAATTGTCTGTTCTTGAGTATCCTCGTAACTTGGATTTGCTAGCAACTGATTTTGTGCTGGTTCTTTTCTAAGACCTGGGGTTACTGTAGCTCCTCTGACAACCTGTTCATCCAAAAATTTCGTGTCCGAATAATAATTATTATTATAATTATTATTTTCTATCTCATCTTCATCTCTTCTTAAGTGTTCAACGTGTGCCCTTACTATATGTGCTGTGACCTGGTTCTTTATTATATACGATACATTACCTAGTTTTTCCAAAACGTAATACCCTGGAATCCAACGAGCATCCAACTTAGAGTTTCTTCTATGCTTCTTGTAATAAACTCTATCACCTACCTTAAACTCCTGTAATTTTGTATTTACATTTTTGTACTTTTTCTGTCTTTCTCTAGCTTTAATTATATTATTCCTTAATCTCACATGTGCTTTATGCATTTCCTGTATTATGGTCTCTTGAAATTCTTCACCCATATATTTCCGTCTAGGTTTTAATAGATTATCTATAGGTAATATTGGTTCCCTCCCGTGTAATAAATAAAATGGTGAAAAACCCGTGCTCTCATTTTGATTTGTACGAATGGCGCTAAGGGCAGGTCCCAAAAATAAATCCCAATCTCTATCATGTTCATCAATAATCTTTGCCATAATGTCGTATAACGTCCGATGTTGACGCTCGTTTTTCGCATTTGAAGAAGGTCTATAAAATGAGGTCTTTATATGTTTTATATTTAAATCTTTTAATAACTTTTCGAATTTTTTATTTACAAACTCTCTACCATTATCTGTAAGTATACTTTGTGGGCAACTAAACCTTGGTACGAACTCTTGTAAAAAAATATTAATGACAGTATCCGCGCTCTTATCTGGAATTGCATAAACTTCTGGCCAAAGACTGTAGACGTCTATTATATGAATTAAATACACATTCCCTGACAATGTCCTGGGGTGTGGACCCGATATATCTAAACTAATCTTTTGCATTGGGAACTGAGGAATATCTGTGTCTTGTAAGGGAGACTTTATTGTTTTCATGTTCCTTAATCTGCATTTTTCACACGTATCTACATATTTGCATGTAGATTTAAACAAGTTTGGCCAATAATATTTACTTGTAAGTGCTTTCAGCAATTTATCTCTACCGAGATGTCCATTTTCATCGTGATATGCTTTTAAAAGTTCATTTTCTAAATGCTTTGGAATATATTTCCTTAGCTGTTCGTTCCTTTCACACATATAGTATAACTGTCCATCCTCTTGTAAAACCAAATAATTCCTTTTATATTTGTTATCACCTGTTTCTCGTAATTTTTCTTTTATTTGTATGACTTTTGGGTCCAACTCTTGTTCTTCTTTCATATTAAATTGTGCTACCTGTAGGTCTTCTTCCCTATGTTCAGCCTCCTGATCCGACGGTAAACTCTCAAAGTCTTCTCCATTTATTATGGCAGAATCTAAAATATTTACTTGCCAATTTCGATCGTCAATCTCTGGTTCTCCTTCATCTTCTGTGTCACCTGACGACTGTGGATAGGGAATCCTAGACAATAAATAAGCGCATGTGTTAATCCTACCTGGAATGTACTCAATTTTCGTATTGTATCCCTGTAAATTCAATGCCCACGTCTGTATTTTCCTGTTCTGCACTGGAGCTTCTAAAAAAGACTTTAAAGGCATATGATCAGTTCTAATAACAAAATTTGCGTTATGTAAGTAGTAATTTAATTTCTGAAGGGCATAATGAATGGCGTACGCTTCTTTTTCAATAGTCGTCCATTTGCGTTGAGATTTGCTAAGTTTATGAGATAAGAAGTAAATTGGTCTTTCATTTTTAACCCCTGGTATTCCAGACTCTTTTCCTTCATATGGTTGAACCAAACATGCTCCTATTGCATTGTCCGAAGCATCTGTGTACAGTATTAACTGTTTGTTTAAATCCGGATGCGTCAATAATGGTACCAGTGTTAAGCTGTTTTTTAAATATTCGAACGCTTTTTGGCACTCATCATCCCACTTAAATCTAGCGTATTTGCCTGTTAAATTTGTAATAGGTTCTGCTATTTTTGAAAACGCCGGGACAAACCGCCTATAATACGCACATGTTCCTATAAAAGCGCGTACCTCCTTAACGTTAGTTGGAGCAGGTAACTCTTTAATAACCTTTATCTTGTCCTGGTCTGGTTTTATACCTTCTCTATTTATAATATACCCCAAATATTTTGTTTCTGTCTTTAAAAATTGGCATTTACTAAGTTTTAACTTCACATCATGCTTTCTTAACCTGTCAAATACTAGTCTAATATGTTTCAAATGATCCTCCACATTTCCCTTTGTATAAATCAATATATCGTCTATATAGGCTAGAGCGAACCTTTGCATACCTTCTAAAACTTCATTAATTAAGAGCATATAGTGAGATGGCGCAGTTTTAACTCCAAAAGGCATACGTAAAAATTCATAAGAACCCATATGAGTACAGAAAGCACTTTTCCTTTGCGCGTCTGCTGACATCGGGATACACCAAAATCCTGCTCTTGCGTCTAACGTCGTGAAAAATGTAGCGCCATTTAGCAACCCCAAAATATCATCTATCACTGGCAGTGGATATGCTACATTTTTAGTAATTTTGTTCAACGCCCGATAGTCGCAACAGAATCGACTCGAACCATCAGGTTTGGCCACAATTACCACCGGAGATGACCACTCTGATTTTGATCTTGTAATTATTCCTGCTTTCAACATTTCTTCTATTGCCTTTTCTACAATTTCTCTATTTCTTAAGGGAGTTCTATATGGTTTTAAGCTACACACCCTCTGTATAATTTAATTTCTCTACCTGTGTTGTTAATCACCATAACTGGAAAGGTTAAGTGTTTATCTAACGCTATTATTCCATCCGGAACTTCCAAACCAGGCTCATCAATTATTTCCTCTTGTAATTCAGTGATTCTGACTGTGTTTCCTTCCACATAATATGGGTTTCTCTACAGCTTTGCTTGTATCAAATTAACCGACTGTGGTTTTAACGTCGTTGTCATTTTAACTCTAACTAGTGCTGATATATGCATGTCTTCCTGCATATCTATATAGACGTCCCTGAATTTTAATTTGTGTAAATCATAGAAAAGTCTTACTCCATTTTTTATTAAAAAATCTCTTCCTATTAACATGTTTCTATTTAAACCCTTCACTACATGAAAAAGGTGTCTTATGTTGATCCCTCCTAACTTAAAATTTACCATTGTTTGTCCAACTACTTGTAAATTCTGTCCCGTAACAGAGTGTAAATTATTATGACTCTTAAATACTCTACAATTTCTTACTATTTTGTATAGAAAACTTTCTTTTACTACACTAACCTGAGCTCCCGAATCAATTAACGTACGAACTCTATACTTTCCTATTTCTAATATACAAGAGCTATAATCTGTTTTATCTTCTATAAATTTCTTGACTTCATCTAGTTGAAAATATTCTCTGTTCGACCTATTATACCTGTTATTAATATATTCTCTAACCCTTGGGACCTTATTATTTACCCTCCTATCATAGGTCCTGTCTAATAGGTAGGGCGCCGATTTTCCTGTGTTCTTGTACCTGTAAAATTCCTGTGTCCATCTACAACATTCCTACTCACCCTATTATTGTCATGTCTACCCTGTGTATTCGACTGGACACGCCTGTTATTACAAAACCGAGAAACATGTCCCCGTTGACCACAAATCCAACAGACAATATTTGTACCATTTGTGTTAACTACTGTTTCTCTTGTAGGGTATCTCATATTTCTTCTTTCCTCGTTATCATGTCTATTTCTACCTTGTAACGTCTGTATACCTCCTCTCCTATTCCATCCGAATCTTGTTTGTCCTATTTCCATAGGTTCCTCAACTCTGTCATCTCGATTACTTCCCACTTCTCGTCCTGTTCTTAATCTAAACCTACGTCTCAAATTTTCTTCTTGTACCGCGATATCCACCGCTTGTGATAACCTCTCAGGGTTTTCCCTCATCAACTTAAGTTTCAAACCATCAGATTTTATGCCATCTACAAAAATCCCTACTAACATCCTTTCCACTTCCTCTCCTCGTACATTCTGTCCTAAGAATGCTTCTTCAGCCAGGTTAATCAATCTATCGCTAAACAATTGTACCGTCTCTCCGTTATTTTGTTTAGCCTGCCTCAACACCGAAAATGCATGTTGTGGATCCGTTATTTCTGCATATTTCCTTGCTAGGTCTTCTTTGAATTGTTCCCACGTCTCATCTACTCTAGCCTCTAACTTTCTTCTTATATGATCCGAGACCGGTTCCGTTGCCGTCTGATAAGCCAGTCTCATTTTTTCTTCATCTGTTGCTGAGATTAAATAGGCATATTTTTCTATGGAAGTGACCCATTTTTTAAAGTCTCTGGCCTGTCCACTAAACTTCACAATTTCTGTTGCCATCCCTTGTTGTTTAATTACCATATTAAGCCGGCCTACTGCTGTTCCCACGCCTGTCAAAACCTGTGCCAAGGTGTCCTGTTCCGCCATGATGAAATATACTGAAACAAAGCAAGCAAAGAACCACACAATTTCAACTTCTTAATTTAAGGAATACACTCACTTGTTTTGGAAAATTATAGTTAGTTTCTGGGTTTGAGAACCACACAATTTCAACTTCTTAATTTAAGGAATACACTCACTTGTTTTGGAAAATTATAGTTAGTTTCTGGGTTTGAGAACCACACAATTTCACCTTCTTTTTGTTTCCTCGACTCGTTCGATCACCAGGAGCCTGTTTCAGTTGAAAAATCGGTCGCGGAGTTCCGGTAGTCTGTCTCTTCTCCCAAGTAATTTCGTCACTTCTCTAGGGATGCCGGGATAATCTTCAACCCCTGGTCGGGTCCCATCTGAGATATCTAGCCTTTGTTTTCACCCCGGGTGGGGCACTTCATCGATGTCTTGAGATAGCGACAACGTAAGCGGCGATTTGAAATTAGCAAAACTCAGGCTATGGCAAGCCCCTTGGAAACGCTAAAGTTCAGACAACGGCTATGGCAAGCCCCTTGATAACGCTAAAGTTCAGACAACGGCTATGGCAAGCCCCTTGATAACGCTAAAGTTCAGACAACGGCTATGGCAAGCCCCTTGATAACGCTAAAGTTCAGACAACGGCTATGGCAAGCCCCTTGATAACGCTAAAGTTCAGACAACGGCTATGGCAAGCCCCTTGATAACGCTAAAGTTCAGACAACGGCTATGGCAAGCCCCTTGATAACGCTAAAGTTCAGACAACGGCTATGGCAAGCCCCTTGATAACGCTAAAGTTCAGACAACGGCTATGGTAAGCCTCTTGAGGTAAACAACTGCAAAACGGCGGCTATGACAAGCCTCTTGAGTTGTGAACACTAAAAAGTGACGGTTATACCAGGCCTCTTGACGCTAATTTATTTGTTATCTCAAGTCTTGAAAAAGACTTACAGAGGACCACCCCTGGGCGGGCTTTTGGCCTCTGTAATCACAGATAACTGAAATTTACAATTCACTGGCCATCTTTTCACTGCGCCTTATTACGTTCACTAGTTGTTCCACAACGTGCCGAAATTGTTTCTGGTGACTTATAGGACCGGAGCATGGAACATCTTCTTCGCGATGTTATACGGCATTACTTCGCGTTGTTTTTATACCGACTGGACTATATCAGGTTCAAATCCTCGGTCTTAGGCTCCATTTCGAGTCCTGTAACAGAGCAGGAACTCACAAGACGTGTTAATTTAATACAAATACTGTTTATTTCTTCATGATGACAAGTTAGCTTCTTCTCCTGACAAAGGCTTGATGTTAACTGCCCTTGCCAACACAATACGTCACGATTGAGCATCTCTCACCCTTTCACTCTCGATGCTCAATCGTGCTGTATCTGTTTCCCACTAGATTCTAATAATACCCCAGTACTCCTCTCTTACTGTTACAGTAGCTCTCGTCCAGATCTCAGAGACCCTTCCCCACATCAAATTTAAAATACAGTAGCTCTCCACCAGATCCCAGAGAGCCTTCCCCACATCACATTTACCATACAGTAGCTCTCGTCCAGATCCCAGAGAGCCTTCCCCATATCACATTTACCATACAGTAGCTCTCCACCAGATCTCAGAGAGCCTTCCCCATATCACATTTACCATACAGTAGCTCTCCACCAGATCCCAGAGAGCCTTCCCCATATCACATTTACCATACAGTAGCTCTCGTCCAGATCCCAGAGACCCTTCCCCATATCACATTTACCATACAGTAGCTCTCCATCAGATCTCAGAGAGCCTTCCCCATATCACATTTACCATACAGTAGCTCTCCACCAGATCCCAGAGAGCCTTCCCCATATCACATTTACCATACAGTAGCTCTCCACCAGATCTCAGAGAGCCTTCCCCATATCACATTTACCATACAGTAGCTCTCGTCCAGATCCCAGAGAGCCTTACCAACATCACATTTACCATACAGTAGCTCTCGTCCAGATCTCAGAGAGCCTTCCCCATATCACATTTACCATACAGTTGCTCTCGTCCAGATCCCAGAGAGCCTTCCCCACATCACATTTACCATACAGTTGCTCTCGTCCAGATCTCAGAGAGCCTTCCCCATATCACATTTACCATACAGTAGCTCTCGTCCAGATCCCAGAGAGCCTTCCCCATATCACATTTACCATACAGTTGCTCTCGTCCAGATCCCAGAGAGCCTTCCCCACATCACATTTACCATACAGTAGCTCTCGACCAGATCTCAGAGACCCTTCCCTACATCACATTTGCCATACAGTAGCTCTCCACCAGATCCCAGAGAGCCTTCCCCATATCACATTTACCATACAGTAGCTCTCCGACCAGATCCCAGAGAGTCTTCCGCATATCACATTTATCATACAGTAGCTCTCGTCCAGATCTCAGAGACTCTTCCCCACATCACATTTACTATACAGTAGCACTCCACCAGATCTCAGAGAGCCTTCCCCAAATCACATTTACCATACAGTAGCTCTCCGACCAGAGGATCACCGACAGCCAAATTGTCAGTCCGCCTATTGCCCCGCACTCCTGCATGCTCTGGGCAGAAAATCCATGACATGATCTCAGTCTGCGTCCTGTCGAGCGATCCAAGTCACTCCACCCGGAACATTGCAGTTTCCATTTTCCACAGCATACTCACCGTGTACACAGCTGCGGATGCCGTACATACAACACAATACAAGTGACTGACTCTGTGCAACTTACGATAGTCTTGACATAGAGCTTGCAGGCAGAGAACACCCAACAACAGCATACAGAATACGGCTTTCATGTTTGCGATCACGGTCACTGTTTGCAGCGAGGTAGACTTGTTGGCAGCAGAATGGTAGTGTTGTTCTTTGTTGATCAGTGGCAGCTGGATTATCGCATCTGCGTGTGTTGTCTTATTTATATTATCTTGACCAGACACGTGGCGACCAATAAACAAAGAGTCACGTGTGGTGCTTTTTATTGCAGACACAAATTTTACATTTTTATGTTAATGTGGGCCTTTATGGCGTTTTTTTTTTTTTTTAACCACGCTTCGGTGAATATCATAAAACGTTACACCTACTGTAAATATATTCAATGCTGGCGGTTAAAATTTATTTAGAAACAATGAAATCAGAGATCACGTCAGACAACTTCCACAAGAAACGATTCTCAAACTATTGCTATGAAATGACTCGTATTGCATATATCTCCTCTATTCATTCCTTTTGAGCCATTCCTTCCAGACATAGATACTCTGTTTAGTCGCGCCCTCCATCAGATCCCAGAAAGCCTTCCCCACATCACATTTACCGTAAGGTAGCTCTCCACCAGATCCCAGAGAGCCTTTCCCACACCCCATTTACCACACAGTAGCTCTCCATCAGATCCCAGAGCGCTTTCCCCACATCACATTTACCATACAGTAGCTCTCCACTAGATCTCAGAGAACCTTTCCCATAACACATTTACCATAAGTAGCACTCCACCATATCCCAGAAAGCCTTCCCCAGATCACATATACAATAAAGTGGCTCTCCGTATAATCCCAGAATGCCCTCTCCACATCACATTTACCATAAAGTGGCTTTCCGCTAAGAGGAGCCGCGACAGCTTATCTTTCAGCCTGTTAATTGCCCCGCACTTCTGCATGCTCGGCAGAAATCCATGATATGATCTCAGTCTGCTTCTTGTCAGACATTGGCTAGAGCAGACTGGCAAATCTGGTTAACTTACACAAACATTGGCTAGGGAATACTGGCAAATCTGTTTAACTTACACAGACATTGGCTACGTCAACAGAGAGAACAAACTAAAGTATCTGGGAATCACACTTGACAGGAGCCTGTCCTTCAAGGACCATGTGGAGACGGTTGTGACAAGGTCTCAAAAGGGACTTAATGCACTTAAAACTATGGCTGCAATCGACACAGAACAGAGAATGCTTTTCACACTATACCAGCACTTGATCCTCTCAGTGATTGATTATGGACTAGGACTGCTCACTGTCTCAAAGAGTCAGCTGGTGAAATTAGAGCGCATACAGAACGAAAGATATGCGGGTCATTCCGGGATGCACCAGAGACACTCTAGTAGTGTGTATGCGTTACATCCTTGGTCTGTTGCTGGTAGGCTCAAGGTGTTGCAGGCGAAGGCATACCTCAGAGTAGCTGCAGATACAGATCACCCGTTGCATGAGGCACTGGACGCAGTTAAGGGCCAGCGATTGATAAGAGGGAAATCATGGATGGCTCAGGCGGAGGATACGATCAGACAGATGTGCATCTTGGAGAACATTAGGCGAGGAGAGAAGTGAGTCAGAGTGCCAGCTGAGCAGTCAGACTTGTGCAGAGTTATAATCACATTGAGCCGGGAGTGCAGTGAGTGGCTAGCAGGGGCCATGGAAGTAGAAATCCAGCAACGAATTCAGGATAATGCTAGATCTGGGGATGTGATTTTCTACGCAGATGGGTCGGTGTTCAGAGGTAGGAGAGGTGCCTGGAGGTTCTTAGCAAAAGCTAATGGTCGACGTTTGGTGCAGGAGAGCCTGGCATATGATACTGTAATATATTTTTCACAAGCTGTAAATATTCTCCGTACAACAATCAAGGTTGACACCGCATTAGCGTTGGTTTGTTCCCTACTTCTACAATCCTAAATTTACAAGGACAGACTCATGGTCTACGGGAAAGCCAAAACTTGGAACGGAAAAGGCTGAGATAAAAACAGCAACAATCGGTCTCATGGCCTCATTGTACAAACCACAACTCGTTGCCACCAGAAGAAAGGCCGACTGTGCTGAGGAAAATGGTAGCTTCTCAACTCGCTTCGAACACGTTAGAAAATTAAAGTCTAGAGATAAAGAAGGACGAGAAAACCAGCAGCCAGTTTATCAACCAAATCGAGGGCCTGACATCTTGTTGCCATGTGTTGTGAAGCCATTCTATTCGAATGAGGCGAACAATATTTTAATTTATATTAGTTTAAGAAGTTAGCCTTTTTTCCCAAACAGAAGGATTGGTAAGTCAATGTGTTGTAAACCGCGTGATTAGTTCTTAAGAAATTAATTTAGTGAAACTAAATATTATATTCAGTTATCATAGTTTATGGATAGACTGTACACTACGACAAACCATAGTGAGTTTTATTTTTTCCCAGTGAAACAACTTATTTAATGTATAAACATTAGTCCTAAGTTGTAAATGGTATTTCTTAAGTAGTTAAACTCAATCAACAGTGATTTAGAGTTTATGAGTAACTTAAGATTTAGAAGGCTAACAATACTTAGTTCACTAAGAAGAAACTATTTTAAATGTGCAAACACTGGCAAGACAAATTAGTGTAATGTGTAATAAAGTAGATTTTTATTACATGAGCACATGAGAAGTCAAATAAGTTTTTCCATGAGCACATTGGAGCCAAATAGATTTCTATATGTATCATAATTTTGTGTGGTGAGGCAAATGTATTTTCAATGTTGTTAAACATGTGGAATTAATATTTGTGCAACATAATAATGCTTAATCAACCGCAATGCAAGTGTGGTTATGATTCATGATGAATGAATGTGGATTGAGTATATCACAGAAATCTATGTAAATGATGAGAGCATGTGGTGATCCATGTGTAATTTCATAATTGCTAAACATGAGGAATCATCGTTTGTGAATCTTATAAGTATGCCTAATGATCACATAATTCTATGTCATTGAAGAGAGCATGCCTGTGGTGAGTCATGTGTGATTTCATTATTGTTAAACAGATGTGAATGTATCATTTGTAAAAACACATCAGTATGCTTAATTATCATCCAGGAAATATTATAATTTCTGATGAAGGATGAGAATGATTAAAAATCCATTGTACTATCATGGTTGTTGAATCTGTGAATTTATCATGGGTTAAGCACATGCATATGCTTCATTGTCATCTATACAGATATGATTGTGTCTGAGGAATGATTGAGATTTCATTGTGTCAGTGGTGTTAACATTTAAAGTTATCATTGGGAAATCACATAAGTATAATTACTTATCTTACATGCAAATATGAGAATGATTTCTGATGAATGAGTGAAATGATCATCCATGCATATATGAATATTATGTCTGATGAGTGAGTGAAATGATCATCCATGCACATATGAATATTATGACTGATGAATGAAGAGTATGAGTGAAAAGTAGTTACATGCTAAGAGAGAGTTTAAGCTAACTACCAATCTCATTATAGAAGATAACTTTGGCGTATAATATCCTGTCTATCACAAGAGAACATGTTCGGCATAACCCAAACACTAATTAATCATTTAGTGCACTTCGACGCATGCCAGCACTTTATATTATATATCACTTATAGTACCATCATCTCGGTTTGTGCCCTAAGCACGACACAACCCATATTACATTAAGCACACTACAAGCATCTGGTTTTGTATCTAAAGCAAGACACCACTTGGTATTTCATGTCACTCATGTTACAACATATGGGCTAGTGTCCTGATGAGTGTAATGATAATGAGATGATGGTTGTAATAAAAGTAATGATGATGATGATTGTAGTGAAGATGATGATGATGATGATGATGATGATGATGATGATGATGATGATGATGATGATGATGATGATGATGATGATGATGATGATGATGATGATGATGATGATGATGATGATGATGATGATGATGATGATATAATGATGATATAATGATAATGATGATGATGATGATGATGATGATGATGATGATGATGATGATGATGATGATGATGATGATGATGATGATGATGATGATGATGATGATGATGATGATGATGATGATGATATAATGATAATGATGAGAATGATGATGATGATTGTAATAATGATGATTATGATGATAAATGAAGTACATGCATAGTACAGACACGGTGAAGAGGAGGGAAGACCCTCGCCTTGAAACTTTTGATTAGAAAAGAATTCACCTGAATACTATCCAAGAACTGATACCATGATGTACTTAAATTGTGTATAAGCAAATACTCATTACAATGGGAAATGATTTTAAGACCCTTAATGTATGAGACACTGTTTTTTTAATGAAAGAAGATGTAGAGAAGATAACTAGGTACAAAAGAGGATGGCGGACACATTTGTCAAATCCCACGTCAATCAAGATATTACTCAACCTGTAGATCCTGATGACAGGCATAGGTGAAGATGAAACTGCACATCTGCTAGTCTACACCTTGAACACCTTATAATGGAAGATTGGATGGAGAGCAAACAATTATGTGGGTGATAACTAATTGAGAACACCCAGACCATCTTTCTCCTATGTTTATTTTTCTCTAGGAAGCAGATTCCTTTTATTGATTTCACTTGTGTTCTTAGGAGTTTACAGAATTGCATTTCTAATGTCATTTTGAGGATGTCGTTAGATGTATGTTTATTGCTGAAATTTCAGGATGTGGCTATAACCATATAGATCCAGACCTGACTTTGGTGAATGTAACAGCTTGGCTGAATGTAGCTGCTTGACTGAGTGAGGCAGCTGATATAGTGAGGCCAAAAACTACCTGCAAGAGGTTCCAATAAACAATACCAAATCTATCAGCACTCAACCTGATAGTCAGAAACATCAATCAAAAACCCAGAAACTCTACAGCATAAACTCCATGGCAAAGACAGGTATCCTATATGTAACTTAATTTATTGATAGAAGTGGAACTTAAGTGAGCCGAAAAACATTAACCTGGAACAACAAAGAACACTCAACTTAATATATTTAGTTGTACTGACTGATACCACACTGATGGCGATGGATTGTATAGTGAGCACAGCCAGGATATAATTATATAAGTAGTAGAGATGTAAATGATCTTGTTGTTCTATGCTTTGAATGTTGTATTTTATGAGCTTACTGTTCAATAGCAATAGTTAAGTGTAATAAATTTGAAAAATAAGGGTCATTGTCTCTTTTGGGAGTTCTCTTGTCGTAGTAAAATTGTTTTAATTACAAGCCCTAGATTAATAATTATTTAGTTGGCAGAGAAGAGGCAAGGAACCATCCAAAGGATATTTTGGATACTCAGTAAAAACTTCATTGTTTTCCAGGAGGTATTCCTTGGTTCTCCGAAAATCTATTTAATGGTCTCAAACCACTGAGCCAGTAACAGCTAAATTAATTTTAACGGGCAGGATCACAATGAGAAAGAGGAATTTAGCATCCTTTATGTCTTTGGGGTTGAGCCATCAACTATACATCCGACAGATACCACAACATCTAGCTTAAGAATGGAGGTGGAGGCGGTCAGTGCAGCTTTCCGCTGGATGGAGAATACGACACACACACACACGTGTACACCTCGGAAGAGCAAATGGATCGCCATGGTCTGGCAAGAATGAGACAGCGAGGAGTGACGAGGGGATATGCCGAGGCTCGACGCTCAGAGGAAAGGCGAGACGGACATATAATCAGATTGCTACTGATACTAATGGTGTTGGAACTCTTCGCTGGCTGCTGAGGATGGGGACGGAGCGCTTATGGGAATGCCCCGCATGCTGTGATGTCGGTTCCTAAATCAATCAATCAATCAATCAATCAGACATTGGCTAGAGCAGACTGGGAAATTTGGTTAACTTACACAGACATTGGCTAGAGCAGACTGGCAAATCTGGTTAACTTACACAGGCATTGGCTAGAGCAGACTGGCAAATCTGGTTCACTTACACAGACATTGGCTAGAGCAGACTGGCAAATCTGGTTAACTTACACAGACATTGGCTAGAGCAGAGTGGCAAATCTGGTTAACTTACACAGACATTGGCTAGAGCAGACTGGCAAATCTGGTTAACTTACACAGACAGTGGCTAGAGCAGACTGGCAAATCTGGTTAACTTACACAGGCATTGACAAGAACAGTATGATAAATATAAAATTTCGCTAAGCAAGCAGTTATGTTAGATGCCTCTGGATTTGTTATCGAGAGTTTGAATTGCTCAAATCTGCCAGCTGTTGTATAGTTTAAAGAGAATTATGCAAAAATGCGACCGCTATGTTCAGTAAATATTGACACCCGCTGAACAGTAATTGTATTCGTACCCTTACTAATATCTAAAAGTGTAAAGGGGTTATCAATTCAAATGATCAGTAAGTGTGTGGGTGATCATAATGTAATGCGTCGACCTAATATGGTTAATGTATGCAAGAAAACAAGAAACATTAAAGGCCATCACCACGAGATTTTAACAAGGCCATTAATTTTGCTTATAGAATCAGTGATCTTATTGTCCTTGGTCGTATTGGTGCTCCATGACGTCATGTGGCTGAATTTGCAGATTTTTAGTTAGCTAGGTAGGCTCGTAATTAGGTCGGTAGGTAGGTAGATAGGTACATAGGTAAACAGACAGACAGACAGACAGACAGACAGACAGACAGACAGACAGAACGAACGGAATTTATTTTTAAAGGGTAACAATTTGAGCACACAGGCCCGTCTTACATTAGGCCCTTCCAATCATTTATCTTTCGTTCATCAATAGTGTAAATTCACATGGGAAAAAAACATTGTCAAATAAATGTTGTAAAGATAAGCATATTACCTTGTTATGAGAGACAACCCCCACCCACACATCCCCCCTCCACCCACACATAATCCACACAAATATCCCCCACCCAACAACACACTAAACCCCCAGGCACACATAATTCACACACCCATCCACCCATCCCCACCCACACTTCCCACACCAACACACACCCCCACCTGCACACATCTCCCACCCACACACACATCTCCCACACACCACACATCCCCCATGGATAGATGTATGGATAGATAGATGGATGGATAGATGGATAAATAGATAGATAGATAGATAGATAGATAGATAGATAGATAGATAGATAGATAGATAGATAGATAGATAGATAGATAGATAGATAGATAGATAGATAGATAGATAGATAGATAGATAGATAGATAAATAGATAAATAGATAGATAGATAGATAGATAGATAGATAGATAGATAGATAGATAGATAGATAGATAGATAGATAGATAGATAGATAGATAGATAGATAGATAGATAGATAGTTGGATGGAAGGCTGGTTGGGTTGATAAATGGATGGATGGACGGACGGGCGGGCGGGCCGGCCGACCGACCGACCAACAGATAGATAGATAGATAGATAGATAGATAGATAGATAGATAGATAGATAGATAGATAGATAGATAGATAGATAGATAGATAGATAGATAGATAGATAGATAGATAGATAGATAGATAGATAGATAGATAATCGTCACATGTGTAACAGCTCTATTTGCATATCGTTATGTAGATTTACTGCACTTTTAGCAGTTAACAGCCCTTGCAGTGCACTTATGTTTTCGGTCGTGTTCCATTTTGGTCTTCATGGCGACATACTTGTATCTGCAAGCGTTTGTGAAATAATTCTATCCATCTTCATTTGTGACTTTCTCGTTTGTAAAATCCTGACCTTAAGCTCTAATTTAGCTAGAATTGAAAATGAGAACGTTGGCGCTGTTTACAGTGAACGGAATTTTCGTGTGTTTTCTTATCTCTCGTGACATAAGTGGTCTGCCATAAATAAGAGGGTGATTCAAATGAAAACCTACATGTTTTTGTTGTTGTTTTTTGCTGAATATATTCTGAAAAAGTAAAGTCACCATTCCGTTCAATGCAAGTTCTTGAGCGCCGATTAAATGCTTGGATTTTTGTATAAACAAATTCTCTTCGTCGCTTGTGTAACCATTCATGCACCACCTGCTGTACCCCTTCGTCGGACGAAACAGTTTTCAAACTTCCTACTCCACTCATACACTTGCTGGGCTCACAGGCATGCATCACCATACTGGACCTTCATTCGCCGATGCATGTCTATAGGCTTTACCCCTTCGCTGATCAAAAACGGAAGGCTGCTTCACTTTGGTGCATATTAAAATTGGGCAACCATCTTTAAACTGTTATTATGACGTCACTGTGTTCGTCTGCACCGTGATGTCACATACTTAACACTCTTGACATCCTTAACAATAATATTAACAAGCAAGCAAGCATTGATAGGTTTCAATACAATGGCATGGTTTTTGTAATTTTTAATCACACTTTAAAGGTGTTCATTTGAAGCCCCTTCATATATCATATTATGTTCTTCATCGTTTTACAGCTGACAATAAGTTAGGTTTGTTAAACTGTGACAAGTTTAGTTCAACTGTTTCTTGAGTACTTAAATTGGTTTACTTTTTTACTTATTTTTGGTGAAAACAAAAATTTCTAAAGTCTCTTTGTGGTATATGCCTTGCATTCTTTGGTTATTAGTTGGTGTCTTATGTAAAACAATTTTCTAAACAAGCGTTTTCAGCGTACTTCTTATTCATGAGCCGGCACTGTGCTTTAGAGGCATTGATCGCGTGTCTCAATTAGCAGAAATACAAAGTTGAGGTTTCGAAACCAGCTGCACGCGATTTGGAAGCAGGTCGCATTGCGCTGATTTTGGTGAGAAAAGCAACGTAGATATAGCTCCTGCGAATAGATGAGACATACCAAATACGGACACAGTGTACATATCTTACAGCGGACTCCTTAAAGGTGAACATAAATCACAGAGTCAAAATCACCCAAAACAAGAGACACTAAAAAATATATTATAATAAAATAATACAATAATACAATAAAAATAAAAAATAAGTATTCTAGTACACAACAAATGTCGGTAAAATGAAAGAACTATATACTGTTGCAGATGCAACTATATAACTCTGCTGACTTCCCTCTATATTTTCATATCTGACTGTTTGCGTATCCTTGGCTACACATTTCTTATTTGGCATTTTTAACAGCTGAATTGGACTTAATCTTTGTAGAAAAAGATAACCTTTCAAAACTGAACTGAACTCAACTATTGTGCCTTCCTGACAATGAAGGAGTGGTGTTTTAATATTATATTATAATTTTATTTTTTTTCTTTAGATCTGTCTGTGTTGTCGCTTCCCTGATGAAGATTTATATAATCGAAACAATGTTTCTTGTGTCCTAGAATACTTATTCTTTTATTGTTATTTTATTATTTTACCATTATATATATATTTTTTTTATTGTCTCTTGTTTTGGAGGATTTCACTCTGTGATTTATGTTCACCATTATGGAGTCCGTTGTAAGGTGTGTACACTGTGACCATGTTAAGTATGGCTCATCTTTCCGCAGGAGCTACACATCCCTAACATTTTGTATTTTCTGTTGATTTTGGTGGTAAAGTCGGTCGTTCAAGAAGCAATGGCAAACTACTGAACGCAAAAACTTTCTAGTAAATAAAATAATCAAAAATGATGTGGATAATTGCGATGTCCTATATAGAACAAACAACTAAACTCTTTATTCCAGTATCCAAGACAAATAAATAACGGTTATCTTTGGGTTGTCCCTCTAAAGATAACACACTGCCAACTATTCAGATGTTATGTCCGTATTTTTCCTCTACAGACCACTTACTATCATCTGTTCAACAGTTATGCCAGTTTTCCCCAACAAACGCACCTTACTATCAACTATCCAACTGTTATGTCTGCTTTCCCCACCAAAAACATCTTACTATCCAATAGTCTATCCTTGTTTTCCCATTAAAGACCCCGCACTGTCATCTATTTTACAGCGCTGTCCGTGTTTTCCCTCTGAGGCAGCTTTCACTATCAACTAATTGTTAAGTCCGTGTTTTTTCCATAAAAACACCTCACCACAACTATCCAACTTTTATATCTGTGTTTGTTTTGTTTCACTATAGACACATTACTACCAACTATCTAACTGTTATGTCCTTGTCTTATTTCAATAAAGGTATCTCACTACTGTCAGGGTCTTGTTTTACACTAACAATGGCTCGTGTTCTCTAACAGGAGTGTTTCACTCCTATATATCATACACAACGGAATGATTGTACTCAAACACACGGCGACATAACTGAAACACTTTAATCACACTTCTCAATGGCATTCATAGAATACTGCGCTCACAATTAACGCCAATGCCATTTACAGATACATACATACAATATACAAGTTCATAACTGCATGGAATAAATCACTCACTCAGTCTCTAAATCAACTTTACAAAGCATACAGGCTTTCTTCCATCCAAGCATAGAACAATACGTAAATACGAGCAACACTTTCACTCATGTCCGTCCAGTCTCGAAGTCCTAGGCCGTCTCAGCTACCAGCGATGGTTTCTCGTTGGCCCTGCTTTCAGTCCTCGCCCGCTTCGTGCGTCGCGCTGACCACTGGCCATCCACTGCGTAGTAGCTGTTAGTCGAGTTTACGGTCGTACTTGGTCGTCGCCTCCAGGCGATGGCGATGGAGATTGTGACATACTCCACCGCCCCCTCTTGTGAAAGGTATAACCTATCATTATGGGTTTTTATAGTTGATTTCTTCTTCTTCTTCTTCAGCATTCCGAGCCATTAAGGTTCTTTGCTGCAGATACAATCCGTCTCCATTCGTCTCTCTGGTGGACCTTCTCTTGCCAGTCGTTGATTCTAAGTGCTTTTAGGTCTGTATATGTATTTATCTCTCCACCGTCTTCTTGGTCTACCTCGGGGTCTACGATCATTTATTTACTGAGTGTAAGCAAGTTTTGTTTCCCTGTTATCTTCCATTCTTTCTATATGCCCCAACCATTGTAGTCTATTAGCCTTCATGATACCAGTGATTATCAGGGATTTAAACAGATCATAAATGTCTTTGTTACTTCTTCTTTTCCACTCTCCACTTTGTGTATCCCTAATGGGTCCAAAGATGCGTCTTAAAATTTTGTTCTCAAAGGTTTGTAACAAGGCTTCGTCTCCTTTCATTGTACTCCAGGTTGAGCCATACAGCACAACTGGTCTGATCAGTGTTTTGTATATTGTGATTTTGGTTTTACGAGATAGCGCATTTGATTTTAGTAGATGTTGTAGTGCATAGTATATCTTATTTCAAGAGTTGATTCTAGTTTGTATTTCTTCCTTTATGAGGTTGGAGCAGTTGAAGATTGTACCCAGATATTTGTATGTTTCCGTTCTTTTAATGGTCATAATATATATTTATTATATATTATATATTATAGTTGGTTTAAGTTAATAATATCTATATAAGTCAGAATCGACTAACTGTTTATCCTGTTAGGTGACTCTCTGGTATGTTTACATTTACATGGTAATGATGCATGATACATATTTCGCTCAGTGCTGCCATGAGGCTACTCTCATCAAGTATTGTCCCCTAGTTGGATTTGTACCTTGGTTGACAATGGACTTAAGCCAGTCAGGTAGTTATCAGCGACAAACGCTATCTTTCAAGCAACGCACTACCTCACAACAAAAGAAAAAAAAATCACAAAAGGAACACGTTAGGCCCTAAATCATCTCTTTTATGAGATGATTTCAGAATTAGAAACCAACCGATATGGTCGGATAATCCAATCCTGGTCCCCAACCTTAGTAACTATATTCCACGCATAGTTGACGTCACATGGTGACCTGTAGTCATTCTGGCTACTATGAAAAAGACAATATATGCATGCTCACATTTTCCACATGCCAGATTGTTTCCCCTTAGGTGTAATGATGAAACATTATGGGAGGTAATTTTCAAATTCTTTCAAAAAAATAAAGTACATTTGTTATTTCTATTCTAAGCGTCATAGTTTGGTATTTATTTTCAATAGTGGCATACTTGTCACCATTGAGAAAAAATTAATCAATCAATGATGCTTAGATCACAAATATATAAATCCTTTCATTCAATTAAGCATATATAAATTTTAGTGTCACAAAATCATTCAATCTGTCATTCATTCGTGACTATTTGTGGTATAGTCTGCTATTTTTGATAAATTTAGAAAGTAATCCGAAATGTAAACGGAAGTACACAACTGATGTGTTCACACGTTGGAGTAACACACACTGTTCTTATACACGTTTGGATTACACTGTTCTTGTACAAGTTTGGATTAACCTGTTCTGGATGCGTTGAATTCCTCTATTGTCGTCTATTTAACACAGTTATAACGTTAAAATGTTCGAACAATTCACTGTGCTTATATCACTAGTATACATAAGCTCTGGTACTAATGGACGTTACCGAAAGATGGAATACGGTAAGTCTATACAGATGTGTAGCACTGTTCTTGTAACAATGTTCGTAGAAATGATACTAAGGGTTTAAAATCAATGTCCTTATGTCTTTCGGTCGTCCATTTGTCCATCACATTCACTAGTTAAAAATGTATTTCGAATAGATTACAGGACATAGTCCATATCACAGTAAGTAAATTTTCACAGTGTTCTTTGTATAATTAAATATTATTCTTAGCTGGACTGTGATAGCTGTCTGAGTGCCATTGGTAACAGCCTTAGTCTTTGCGCTCAGGCGTAGTTAAACTGTCGTTGGCCGTCTCGAGAGGACATCTTGAGAGAAAGTCTACAATCGTATTTTCAGTCCCGCTGATGTGTCTTATTTCGAAGCTGTAGTTTTGGAGTAATAACGCCCATCTGGCGATTCTGTGGTTTTTCGGTGTTCCTTTCATAATAACAGTTAATGGGTTGTTATCTGTCTCAACGATAAAATGTTTACCTAGCAAATATTTAGATAATGTAGAAATAGCATAAATTAATGAGAGGCCTTCCAACTCTGGTGTAGACCATCTGCGTTCTCTTGGTGACAACTTGTGGCTTACATAATAGACTGGATGTAAGATGTCATCATAGGATTGTAACATAACGGCCGCAATACCTATGTGCTCGCGTCAGTTCTCAATCTGAAAGGAATGTTCAGATTTGGCAATTTTAGTATGGGATTGGACGAAAAATATGACAATACTTTTGTAAAGGCAGGTCTCAGGCCCTCTCTGTTTACAATTTTATTAAGTTGGTTTTTTGTTAACAGATTTGTAAAATTTTCTGTCAAACTAGAAAAGTTAGGTATGAATCTTCTGTAATAATTCAATAATCCTAACATACTTCTTACTTCCTTTTTGGTCGTAGGAAGTGACAATTTTAGAATTCTTGAAACAATATTGTCATCAGTGGTATCATATATATTACAAATTTTTTAGCCTAGAAAAGTAATTTCATGATAGGCAATTTGTACCTTTGCTGGCTTTACTGTCAGGCCATGTTGCCTGATGCGTTCAAACGTTTGTCGTAGCGTCGTTAGGTGTTCTGTCATTGTCCTGGTGTGTACACAGATGTCATCCATATATGCTAGAATAATGGGTATGTCTGCCAGTAACAGTCTTGTCATTCTTACAAATGTCGCTGGGGCAGTGACTAGCCCAAATGGCAGTTTACACCATTCGTATAGTCCCCAAGGTGTTGCAAATCCTGTCAAGTGGATAGAGTCTTCGGTCATGGGTATTTGATCTTACCCTTTTGTCATATCGAGTTTTGTAAAGTATTTGGCATCTGTCATTTCTATCAGTATGTCTTCACAATTAGTCATCGGTTCTGAATCTAATTGTGTTATTGTGTTGAGTTTTCGATAATCAACGCATAGGCGTATTGGATCGTCTTTTTTTTCCTAACAATCACGATAGGAGAACAATATTGTGATTGTGATCTTCTAATAATTTGGTTCTTCTCCAGGTCTAAGATTTCTTGGTGTAATTTGTCTTTGTAATGTATAGTTATTGAATACGGTCTGCATTTTATTGGTAAGTGATTTGTCAGCATGATCTGGTGTTCTACTAGATCTGTCTGTCCTGGATGGTTGGAGAAAATGGTTCTATAGTCTTGTAACAGTTGTCTGCAGTTGTCTGTCTCAGTCTGAGAGAGATCGGGAGATAATTTAATGTCTTGCAGTGTGTCTGTCGTATTGAGTGATGGGACTGGTATTTCGTCTGTATCTTCTAAGTCTATGTGGTCCACTATGGTTGTGTTTGCTGCTGTGTCGTCTTGGTCTTCGTCTGTGTTATAGTCGGGTTTCAACAGTTCTACTGTCTCAGTATGATTTCTTTGAGATTGTACTTCTGATAAAATATTTTCAACACAAGATGTTACAAGGTCATATGGCATATTATTAACTCCAGGCAGACTACCAATAATTATTTCACAACATGCATCAAACAATGCTGCGCATTTTACTTTGCCTGTCAAAAAGGGTGTTTGAATGTATGCCCATGCAAGTGGGTATTTCTCAATATTTCCTGAGAAAGTTCTGCTTGTTACATGTTTGCCTGTGTAATCTGCAGGTTGTATAAAGTCCTTCCATAAACCAATAAGAGTACTACCACTATTTCTCAAAACACTGGCTACTTTGCCATTGACATAGCCTTGATGGATGTTTAGCTTCCCTTTGGAATCTATTACTAGATTAGCTTCCTCATTTGCTATTGGTATCGAGTGGCCGTATGTTAAAACGCCATCTTCATGGAAGCAGTTACAGGTATTGCATTTCTCTAGTTGGAATACATCAATAATTTCTGCTGCATTGGCTGGATGTTGATTTTCTTCTTGCTCTTCTTCAGAGGATGAAATATCGAACATTGCCGCGTTGTCTTTCCTTATCATTTGCTTTCCTTTACAAGCATGACGCCAGTGGCCGTACGCTTTGCAAAGATAACATTTGGTCAATCGTTTATAGTTCTTTCTCTCTCTCTCTCTCTCTCTCTCTCTCTCTCTCTCTCTCTCTCTCTCTCTCTCTCTCTCTCTCTGTCTTCCTTATCTATGTGATTTTGTAAATATGTAAGGTATCCTGGATGTTTATCACACATCTCACTTTCACTGTGGTTATAGTTACAGTACTTACAATGGTGGTTGTTAGATTGCCTAAAAGGTTTTTGTTTGTTGTAACTGTTTTGTTTTGGTTTATCATATGTAGCGGCTGCTACACATTCTGTGTCTTTAAGAACATTTATAAAACAGTCTTTATTGGCTGTAAAATAAGCCGATCCACGTTTCTCTATCTGTTGGACACTCTCACATTCACACTCTTGCAAAAATCTTGAAAAAGGTGGTGGCAGCGACGATATGATTTTTTCTCTTAATATAAGATCTTTTAACCGATCAAAATTGTTGT
This sequence comes from Cepaea hortensis, assembly GCA_963921405.1. NCBI lineage: Eukaryota > Metazoa > Mollusca > Gastropoda > Stylommatophora > Helicidae > Cepaea > Cepaea hortensis. The sequence goes on along the minus strand of OY992884.1, from coordinate 48,330,000 downwards.
CAATTTTCGCTGACGACAACCATTTACTTAAAACGTCTTGTACTAGCGAAGTGTAATCAGAGAACGTTTGTGTTGCTTTATGAGATAATTTAGCAAACTGTTCCCTATACCCTGCCTCATCTAATAGAAAATGTGCCATGATTTTGGCTTTCATGTAGTGATAGTCTTTTCTTAACACTATGGGGATGGTCTCTATTACTTTTAATGGTTCCCCAGATAAACTTCTCATATAGAATATGTTCCAATCTGTAACTGGTACTTGGTAGTGCTCCATTATTGTCTCAAAATTCTGAGTAAATGCTGAAATACAGTCTCCAGTAGTGAAATTTTTCACGATTCCTTAATACATTTTATATTGGTTTTCTTTCTCTTTCATTTTTAGTTTCCTAGATTCTTTATCGTTAGAAGTTTCGATTTCTAGCTGCTTAAGTTTCAATTGCATTTCCAGTTGTTCTCTTTTACTTTGTGCGCTGATTTCAGCTTTTCTTAGTTCAGCGTCTGTTTCTGCTTGTTTATTCTTAGCATCTAACTCTGCCTGTTTGTTTTTAGCATCTAACTCAGCCTGTTTGTTTTTAGCCTCTAACTCAGCCTTTCTTAGCTCAGCGTCTGTTTCTGCTTTCTTAGGCTCTAATTCTGCCTTTCTTAGTTCTCTTTCAGCAGCTCTGTCCTCCCTTTCTTTAGCATTTTCTTCTAATTGGACATATTCTGCATATTTTGCCTCACTCCATTTTGTCAACTCGTCTCCGGTTAAATTTAATTTTAGTCCAGATTCAATAAATTCGTGTAACGTAGACATGGTAATTTTACGATTTTGTTACACTGGTTTTATGCAAAAATACTTATGTTTTCAAAATATAGTACATTTACAATAAAGAATAGTGAAGAAAACAGATTTACAGCTAAGGCCTGATCCCCTATAAAAGTATATAAGGAAAAAAATACTTAAGTGTCGATGGGGTTCGGAGGTTTGGAAGTCTGTTGGTAACTGCACCAGAGAAGGGATGCTTGGTCTTTTACAGCTGGGAAGATCAATTTCGTACTTCTATAATTATAGCTGACAAACCTGTTTACTTGGGAGAGAAAAATATTAGTTTGTGTTTAATTTTGTGGTGTATGCGTTGTCAACTAAGTGTTTGTAGGTTTGTATGCAGTCAAGTATGAATGTATAGTCGTCTCTTCGTCAGTTCAGATTGAAATTTAGTATAACTTGTTCGTTCACAATCTTATTTCACTTGTGAGCACTTTCAAATTTTCATGACTTTCGCTCTCTCAAGTGGACGAGATCTTCATATTCAATCACTTTTTATACATCTGGTTTAAACACGGACGAGATTTCTCACGTTCAATCACTCGATTACATATGGTTCAAACACGGATGAGATTTCCCACGTTCACTGCCTGTCAGGATCTTGTTTTACACTAACAATGGCTCGTGTTCTCTAACAGGAGTGAAACAATCATACACAACGAATGATTGTACTCAAACACACGGCGACATAACTGAAACACTTTAATCACACTTCTCAACGGCATTCATAGAATACTGCGCTCACAATTAGCGCCAATGCCATTTACAGATACATACATACAATATATAAGTTCATAAATGCATGGAATAAATCACTCACTCAGTCTCTAAATCAACGGTACAAAGCATACAGGCTTTCTTCCATCAAGCATAGAACTATACGTAAATACGAGCAACACTTTCACTCATGTCTGTCCAGTCTCGAAGTCCTAGGCCGTCTCAGCTACCAGCGATGGTTTCTCGTTGATCCTGCTTTCATTTCTCGTGCGCTTCGTGCGTCACGCTGACCACTGGCCATCCACTGCGTAGTAGCTGTTAGTTGAGTTCACGGTCGTACTTGGTCGTCGCCTCCAGGCGATGGCGATGGAGATTCTGACAACTACCAACTATCTAACTACAATGTACGTGTTTTATTTCACTAAAGATATCTCACTACCAACTATCTAACTGTTATGTTTGTGTCTTATTTCACTAAAGATATCTCACTACCAACTATCTAACTGTTATGTCCGTGTCTTATTTCAATAAAGGTATCTCACTACCAACTATCTAACTGTTATGTCCGTGTTTTATTTCACTAAAGATATCTCACTACCAACTATCTAGCTGTTATGGCCGTGATTTATTTCTTTAAAGATACCTTAGTATCAATGATCTAACTGTTATGTCCGTGTGTGTTTTTCCCCGCACTAAAGACACCTCACTACCAACTATCTAATTTATATGTCCGTGTTTTGTTTCACTAAAGACAGCTCAGTAACATCTATCTAATTTCTCCGTCATTGGTTTGTTTAACTAAAGATATCTCACAACCAACTATCTAACTGTTATGTCTGTGTTTATTTCATTAAAGATAACTTATTACCAACTATCTGAATGTTATGACCATGTTTTATTTCACTATAGATACCTCACTACCAAACAATTACCTAACTGTTATTTCCGTGTATGTGTGTGTGTGTGTGTGTGTGTGTGTGTGTGTGTGTGTGTGTGTGTGTGTGTGTGTGTGTGTGTGTCTTTTCAATAAAGACACCTCACTAACAGCTATCTAATTTATATGACCTTGTTTTGTTTCACTAAAGATACCTCACTACCAACTATTCCCAATTAATATGTTAAGTATATGTGACTATTTATTTAGTGAAATGAGGATTTCTTTGTGAAATGGACGGTAAGAACATTCAATTTTGAAATCTACCAATTATCGATTAACGTCAACGTGTGATTTAACCATGCGTGACTAGCGCGTGATAAGTCGCCAAGCACGCTTTACCAAAACGTGGCAAACTTGTGTGTACTCCCTGCCAGTTGAAGCCGCATACATTACTAATATGGCATCCAACTTACGGAACTCTACTTTATCCAAGCGCCATGAAAATACAAACAAAGACAAGTCGGGGGAAAAGTTAACGAGCACGCCACCTAAACGTCGGACTTCTTCAATGCCAACTTCAAACGTGTGGTTTAGTGAATCTGCAGACACTGATCCCAAGCTCAAGCTGGACGAACATCACAGCTCACTAGCCCAATCTGATCAGACTAACACATCACCTTTAGTCACTCTTTCCTCAGCTGAACCGCACAATCACGATGCCTGTCGTGAACTTATCCAGGCTTTTAAGGACAGGCTAAAAGACTTTATTTCCAACAACACAACTAATATCATTGCCGTGTTTAAAGAAGAAAACGCTCGCCTTCAAAAAAAAATCTGCCTCCTTAAAGAAGAGAAGGACACCTTTAAAACAACAATCCTTAAAACTAAAGAGTGCACAGTCATTTGACAAAAGTGCACAAACAGGAAGTATCCATACTGCTGCAGAGGTGTGTATGACCAGTGGATGTTCGTCACAAAATGACATACAGACAGTTTCTACAGGCTGCAACACTACTAAACCTGTAGAACGCGCACCATCCATCTACCCCATTCATGTGCGTATCAGCAACAGGTTCCAGGCCTCAAGTGTAGACTCTCCAGCAGGAGACGAGGAATTAAAGAGCTCAGCAGCTGCCACTACACATGAAAGACGACAGCGACCAGTGGCAACAAATCAAACGAACACGTCAACAGCGTGAAATAACAATATATGACAATGCAACTCATGTCGTCATTGGAGACTCTTTGCTCAAGGGAATCTATAGTGACCGCATGTCATCTTCTGACAGCGAAACAACCTCGATCCACCCGCTACCAGGAGCTGACATTGACAGACTTACCTCTACACTGCGGAAATTCAAAGTGAACGTCAAAATTAGAAGAACAACAGACCATATTGCTGTCAATGATATTATGAACAATAAAATCATAAGCACCTCACAACTCGCTACATTGGAGGTATTGTTGCGCAATAAATTTCTTAAAGCATCTATTTTCTTGTCATCAATCAGCCCACCATGTTATGGATTCCAGCGTCGTGCTGCCGATACTGGCAATCTGACACTATATAAATTTTGTAAAGAAAAAGAAAATAACATGGCTTTCATTAATAATACCCCGTATTTCACATCGCCGTCCGGGGCACTCAAGAAAAAACTATATAGGGATCAATTACATTGTTCAAAACTAGGACCTAGCATACTAGCGAAGAATATAAAATATCCTGAACGTACACAACAACCAGAATCAGTTACAGGAGTAAACCGATCTTCACCGCCGGCTGTAGCCATCTCTCAGTGTTCAGAAAACACTCAGCCTCTGCCCACACCACCCTTGCCTATTCCCCAGGAATACAATGCCGTAAATAGCAACTCATGCTACAAACCCAATGTTGCTAACTATGGTGCTTTGTTTCCTCCATTGCCCATAAAACAGTCTCCACCTATCATTTCAAAGGGGACACTGTTAAATAATGTTTCAGTGCCCCCGATGACTGCTTCCAATGTAAGCACTTCCAGTAGCTCTCATAGCAGTGGTCCCTCGTTGGACGGTAATCTATACTCCTATCAGTGGAACCGTCAACTTCAACAGCTAATGCAATACAATCCTGCAGCCCTGCACCAAGCTTTCATGATGTCACTCCAGCACAGACATTTTCCTACCCCCTCTAATAGCCTTAACTACTACTAAATAAAGTTTCAAAAACTTTGAAATTTTTCTACCACAAACGACACCATCTTTTCATTGTGTAATGTTCGCCAATCATGATCAGTGGCTCAACAAAGATGGTCTACATATAGGCCATCTCAACATCTATCATTTGCTCAATAAATTACCTGAGCTTTCAGTAATTCTGAGCAAACAGTTCCATGTGTTTGGAATCACAGAAAGTCGCCTCAACGACAAAATAACCGACTCTAAAATCTCTCTTAAGGGGTTTAAAGTAATTCGAAGAGACGCAAATCAAAAAATTAGAGACAGGTATTGCTGTATACATTTCCAATTCTCTCAACTGTTGCCGTAGATGTGATCTCGAGACAGAAGAGATAAAATGTGTTTGGTTAGAGGTGAGGCCAGTCAGCTAACAACCGTTTCTCATTGGATACCTATATCGGAATCCTTGTGCTGGGTATAGTTGATATGACTCTTTCACTGTAATGATGGATAGAGTGTTCACAGCAGGTAGAGAAGTCATGATATTAGGTGACTTTAACGTAGATTTTGCTAAATCCAACCAGACATGGGACGATATTCTATCTTACAATTTCAAACAAATAATAAATCATCCCACAAAGGTTACAGACACCTCCTCAACTATAATTGATCATATATATATGTTACTTGTCCAGTTAATATTACCGAATGGTATGTTCCTGTTAGTACAGTTAGTGACAATTACCCAATATGTTGTACATGGTCGAAAATTGGATTCAAAGCTCCTAAAAATAAATATTTAAGCATCAAATTTAGAAATTTTAAAGCTCTCAACCAAAATTTATTTTTAGACGACTTAAAAATTGCAGGCCTTGAACATGTTTACCAACTTCCTGATCCGGATGATGCACTAGCTTACTGGACAAAGACAGTCTACAATGTATTTGATAACCATGTGCCAGTCAAAGAAGTTCGAGTCAAGAATCAACATAAATCCCCATGGGTCACTAGCGATGTTCTCGAAATCATGAGAGAATGAGATACAGCACACAAAAATAAAGATTTTATCAATTACCGAAGACTAAGAAATAAATTTAAATATGAAATTCGTAGGATAAAAAAGATCATTTCAAAAATTTGATTGTAGATAAATCAAATAACACAAATATATGGAAGGCTATTGACTCGTTAACCAACAAGAAACACGCTTCAGAGTCAGCAATACCAAACACTATAACATGCGAGGATTTCAGTTACTTCTTTCAATCAGAAATAGAGAATCTAAAGTCCTCAATACCAGACTCAGTATGTAATTTAAGTTCCCTGTCGTCATTCTGTGAAGAGAAGTGCTCTAGAAATATCCCCCCTGAGATTCCCTTGATGTCTGTTGCAGAAGTATATAAATATCTCTCAAATCTCAAAGCAACAAATTCAGAAGGCCTAGATGGTTTCAGTAATAGAATTCTTCGGTGTGCTGCATCAATTATTAGTGAGTCCTTAACGTTCATATATAACCAGTGCCAGTCCAAAAACTACTTTCCATCTGCCTTTAAAGTTGCTAAAGTTTATCCTCTGTTGTTTGTCCATCAAGAATGATGATGACCATTCAGTAAACTAGTGGGGTTGAAGGTATGGAGCCGTGGGTTCTAAGATGACTGATAAGGCCTATTTTGGCTCGAAATGTTCTTTGACAATGTGGACAAAGAATGCTTGACGTTTCTGGAGGAGGATTTCCTGCAGTGGTTTTTCTGTCCTGCCTTTTCTTTACAGCTCTTGCAGTCCTGGTTGCCTCACACATGACTGCACCCTTGTGTAATGAATCACGCCACGAATTTCAGTCTCTGGCTGCAGTCTCACAGGTGTCATGATGAATTCCAAAAGCATTCAGAGAAATTTTCAGAGTGTCTTTAAAGCGTTTCCTCTGGCCACCTTGGGAGCGTTTACCACAACGCAGTTCGCTGTAAAAAAATTCGTTTAGGGAGCCTGTGATCTGGCACGCGAGTCAAGTGACCAGCCCAGCGAATCTGATTCTTCATCAGTATAGTGTGGATACTGGGCATGGACGCTCTTTCTAGGACTTCAGTGTCTGGGATCTTGTTTTGCCATTTAATCTTCAGCAGCTTCCTTAGGCAGACTGTGTTGAAGTGGTTTAATTTCCTATAGCCGCACTATTTGGACAAACTTTCGTGGACAGCCATATTTTGCCAAGATCTTCCACAGTCCTTCTCTGCTGAGTGTATCAAAAGCCTTGGTAGGGTCAATGAAAGTGGAGAACATTTCACAGTTCGGTTCCTGACATTTCTCTTGCAGTTGCCTGGCAGCGAAAATCATGTCAACAGTTCCACGTTCTTTTCTGAAGCCACATTGACTCTCAGGAAGAAGACCTTGATCGAGATGGGCCGTGAAGCGATTGAGAAGAATTCTGGCGAGTATCTTCCCTGCAATTGAAAGCAAGGAGATGCCTTGCCAACCACAAGGTGGTTGTCACAGGATTGGCGGTTTCCTTTACGTTTGTAAAGGTGGACTATTGAAGCGACCTTGAAATCTTGTGGCATGGTCTCGTTCACCCATATGTTTGTAAAGACTTGGTGAAGCTGCTCTGTTAGGACCGGCCCACCTGCCTTGTATATCTCTGCTGGGATGGAGTCAGGACCAGGTGCCTTGCCGCTGGAGAGTTGCTGGATGGCTTTGTTTACTTCCACTATGGTTGGCAGGTCATCAAGTGTCTCATTGGTGGGAAATTGAGGAAGGCAGTTGATGGTTTCATCATCGAAGAAGGAAGTTGCATTTAAGATGTTGCTGAAATGCTCTGCCCAGCGTTGAAGGATTTATTTCTTATCAGTGACCAATGTTGCCCCATCTGCACTGAGGAGGGGAGCTATGCCTGGTGATGTAGGACCATAGACCACTTTCAGTGAGTCGTAGAAGTTTTTCATATCATGTCTGTCAGCAAAGCCTTGAATTTTATCAGCTTTGCTGCTATGCCATTAGTCCCGCATGTGCCTAGGTTTCTGCTGCACTACTCTCTGAATGTTCTTAAAGGCATCTTTTTTTTATGTTGACTTCGGGTCATTCAAATGTGCCTTGAGGAGAAGATGTTTCTCGGCCAGCAATTGGTTGATGTCTTCGGAATTTTCATCAAACCAATCTTTATGCTTTCGGGGGACTGGACCCAGGATTTCCATAGCAGTGTTGTAAATTATGTCCTTTAGGGCTCTCCATTCTGTTTCTGTATCCTGTTTAGCAGCAGCATTGGGCTTGAGGCGGTCTTCCAGCATATTTTCAAACGACTGCTGCATTTTATTGCTGTTTAGGCGGGTGACATTTAGTTTTGTTTTTTTTTCATTTTTACCCCTTGATGACGCCGTGGTGGCCTGATGTGAATGTTTATTTTTGAGACAATGAGACGATGGTCTGTCCAACATTCGGCACCACACATGGATTTTGTTTGTTACCTGAACGTCTTGTCTGTCACTCCTCCTGGCGATGACATAGTCAATGAGGTGCCAGTGTTTCGAGCGAGGGTGCATCCACGATCTCCTATTTCTCATGGGGAGACGGAAAATTGTGTTGGTAATCAGGAGATCGTGTTCGGCACATATCTGAAGGAGGAGGAGTCCATTGCTGTTACAATTCCGACTCCATGCTTTCCAATAATGCCACTCCAAGAGGTGGTGTCCGTGCCAACTCTGGCATTGAAATCCCCAAGGAGTATAAGTTTGTCTCCTTTGGGAACAGATGTTAATACATAGTGCAGGTCCTCATAGACCTTGTTCTTGACATCATCTTCGCTGGTCATAGTTGGTGCGTAGACATTCACAATGGTTGCATGCTTCCTTCCAATCAGCAGGGGCAACTTAATGGTCATGAGCCTGTCGTTTATAGCCTTTGGAAAACCAGCTAATTTGCCGGCCAGGGCCGACTTAATGGCAAATCCCACTCCGGATTGGCGTCTTTCCTCGTTTTTCCTTCCATTCCAGAAAAATGTGTAGCCGGCACCTATTTCACAGATTTGGCCTTCTTCTGCAAGTCGTGTCTCGCTCAAGGCTGCAATGTCGATGTTGTACCTGCCCAGCTCTCTCCCAATCAGTGCTGTTCGTCTTTCTGGACTCGACGCGCCGTCTCTGTCAAGTAGGGTGCGTACATTCTAAGTCCCGATTGTTAAGGGAATATGGTTTCCTCTTTTAGCTTTACGTGTTTTTATCTTTGTTTATATGTCGATCGCAGTTAGGGTGCCCACCAACCGCGGCTATCTGGTTAGGTAGTGATGGAGCAGATAATGTTTAGGGCACCTTTTCTAGCCCCTTCCTCATGCTATGGAGGTGAGCAGTGTGTTCCTATACAGGGCTGCTCAGTCGCTCAGGGGGCTGCCGGATCCCACTGCTGCTCCGGTCAGTAGAAGACGACCATATGGCCTGAGCCGCCTGTGTGCAGGTCTGCGACTACGGCTGCCAGTGTATCAACGCCTGCCGCTTCACCGCTCGCCCATCGCCACATGGCTTGAAGGTGATATATGACGTTGGATGAAGACTGACTTGCACGATGACTTGAATTAAAGTGAGGAAGAGTTGCGCAATTCGTCGACCTCACTCTCTCGTCTGAGTCCATCTGAGTCCAGTGGCAAGACAAGTCGAGACGACTGGAGACGAATACAGATGCAGTGGATGACCAGGTCGCTCTACGTGCCTTGCCGTGCTCATTACGTTCCACAACGCTTTGCAGGTAAACGCCGTCTTGCCCGTTGAATCAGGAATGATTTCTTTCGCGCAGACTGCCGAATCCTGTCTTCACATGCTGGGTAGGCATATCCTTGTTTACTGCTTGGTTTGACACCAAGTCGGCTACCCACTTCTGGTTTAGCCAGCCTCTCACAGCTGTTGCCCGGGGGTGGCCGCTGTCGCATGCTGACAACTACTAGGAGCCACAGGCGTGAGCTGGGTGTCAGGCTTGGACCAGTGGGGGATGGGTCCTGAAAAGGACGTGAGAGTCATCCTTACCAAAGGTTCTACCAATGCCTGACAATGAGAGAGTTAGTGTGCCAATGTTCGTTAAAGAAAAATAGAGAGAGAGAGAGAGTGAGGGAGAAAGAGAGAGAGAGAGAGAGAGAGAGAGAGAGAGAGAGAGAGAGAGAGAGAGAGAGAGAGAGAGAGAGAGAGAGATGAGCGCAATCATATCATTATGCCATATTTTTTCTGTATCCTTATCTTTCATATTATCATTTTTACTTTCAATTGAATTTAACATGCACTGCTTATCTCATCATGTTTATGTCAATTCCAGGAATCTTACTAGATTGGACCACTGTTTTATTTTTACGTTACACAGTGTATACTATATTTTCATCACCATTTTACATATTGTCCATTTTTCCCAATTTTTTCCCAATTTTGAATTTTCTGTGAGGATGCTCACTATAGTCGACAGTATGTACGTGTGAAAAGTGTGAGAGTTTTTTTCATATTAGTTTCAGTGATTATGTGAGGCAGCATGTATGTGTGTGGATGGATGGGTGTGTGTGTGTGTGTGTGTGTGTGTGTGTGTGTGTGTTTATATGTGTGGATGTATGTGTGTGTGCATGTCTGTATGTGTGTATGGGTGTATATGTGTGTGCATGTGTATATGTGTGCTTGTGTGTGAATGTCTGTACGTGTGTTAAGGTGTGCGTACATGTGTGTTTATATGTGTTTATATGTATGTGCGTGTATATATGTGTGTGTATGTGTGTGCTCGTGTATGTATGTGTATATGTTTGTGTGTGTAAGTGTGCATGCATGCAGTGTATGCGAGGTAGTGTGTATTCATGTGTTATGTGAGTACGTGTGCGTAAGTATGTGTATGCGGGTGTGGATTGTGTAGGTGTATGTGTATGTGTGTGGGTATATGTGCGTATTTGCGTGTGTATGTTTTGTGTGTGGGTACGTGTGTGTGAGAGAGAAGAGGGAGAGAGAGAGAGAGAGAGAGAGAGAGAGAGAGAGAGAGAGAGAGAGAGAGTTGAGCACATGCATGCCATCTAACCTGCTATTCCATATTTTTTTGTGTATTCTCATTTTCATATTATCATTTTGAATGCCAACTCATTTTAACACGTATAAAATGAACACATGTAAATTACTGTAGAGTGAGTGAGAGAATTAGTGAGTGTGAGTGAGAGAGAGTGAATGAGTGTGAGAGTGTGTGTATGTCTAGAGAGAGAGAGAGAGAGAGAGAGAGAGAGAGTGAGAGAGAGAGAGAGAGAGAGAGAGAGAGAGAGAGATAGATGAGCGTATGCATGTCATGTAACATGCTATTCCATAATTTTTATGTATTCTCATCTTTCATATTACGAGGTATCATTTTGTATGCCACTTGATTTTATCATGTATACTATAATCGCATGCACACTACTGTATAGTGAGTGAGAGAGTTAGTGAGTGTGAGTGAGTGGGTAAGGGAGTGTGAGTAAGTGTGTCCGTTTGCTCATAATAGTAGGTTGGGGGATGTGTGTGTGTGTGGGTGGATTCATGGAGTGTGTGGGTGGGCTCAGGATGTGTGGGTGGGTGCGGGGTATGTGTGTGTTTGTGCGGGGTCTGTATGTTGGTACGTGCGGGATGTATGGGTTGGCAGGGAGATGTGTGTGTGGGTGGGGGATGTGTGTTTGGCTAGGCGGTTGTCGGTGAGTGGGTGGAGGAGGATATGTGGGTGGATGATTGTTGGTAGGTTATGGGATGGGTGGGGGATATATATGTGGGTGTGGGGAATGTGTGGTGGGTGGGAGATGTGTGCAGGTGGTGGTGGTTGTGAGTGTGGGGATGTGTGTGTGGGTGAGGGATGTGTGTGGGTTTGGGATGTTTGGGTGGATGGGTGGGGAGTGTGTGTGTGGGTGAGGGATGTGTGGGTGAATGTGTGTGTGGAGGATGTATGTGGGTTGGGGGATGGGTGTGTGGTGGGTGTGGGTGATGGATGTGGGGATGTGTGTGTTTGGCAGGGGGATGTGTCTGGGTGGGTGGGGGTGTGTGGCTGGATGGAGGATGTATGTGTGGGTGGTGAGGGTGACTGTCGATGGGGGATGTGTGGGAGATGTGTGTGGGTGATGGATGTGTCTTGGGGATGTGTGTGGGTGTGGTGTTGTGTGGGAGGGAAGATGGGTGTGGATAAAGGATGTGTTTTAGTTTTAGAAATGTTAATTTGCATGCGGTTACCCACCCCCATTCACACACCCCAACCAATCCACCAAACACACATCCCCCAGCAACCATTTTCTTCTGATCTCCCCCATCTCTATCCTCTTGAGCATGTTCATTGAGTCGCTAAGGAAACATGCCCTAGTGAATGTCTGTGTCTCGAGCCATATTATTGCTTTACTTACTGCCATTACTTCCATAGTCAGGCTACTTGTGGTCTCAGCAAAAGCACCAGAGTCCTCCTTCACAATTCTCCCTCCGGCCTGAGCCGTAAAGGCCCATGAGCTTCTCACATGTCGGACGACAGACCCATCTGTGTAAATGACAGCATCACCGTCTAGCGAATTCTCGAAAATCAACGCTTGTACTTCCGCCTCCACAGCAGCCGGGTTTTCTTGTCTGCATTTCCTGTCTAGTTGGATGCAAACTGAAAAGGATGTGCAGAAATCTTTTGGCACTAGTACCCACTCCTCGCCAGGTTCTAAGTTCTCAAGTGAACACACCTGTTGAAGAATGTCTTCGGCTTGACCCATCCACGACCGTCCTCTTTTTAACCTGCTGCCCTTCACCTTCATAATGAGAATGAGAAAACGTGACCGAATAAGGAAAGTGTTGTGGGTCTGTAATTTGACTGGGCCATCACATTGTGTAGGCCTGGATGCATTCAGGATTATGTGATCAGTCTCTTCATCATTTAGCGGACGACTAAAATGAGTAAAGGTCACGCGCACATTGGCTCATATTTGTACGAATATAAAAACACTCGGCACTTAATTAGTTATGTGATCTTTATGACACCAGCCACCGTAACTTCCCAGGGCATTCCCTGATAACCAGACCAGACTCCAGTACAGCTCACGCGGACTGACTGAGACTAGGTCCAGACTGGCACGGTGTCTTCCGCCAGCTTTAGGTTGTTTATTGTCAACAGACTTGAAGAAAATGTATAAGGAGGAAAATCCACTAGCAGTAAAGTTTACATCTGCAGGTGAAATAAACACCCGAGATAGAGTGTAAGCATACGGAAGACGTTATCTATACAGATAGTATACACCGCCTTTTTCACATCTAGCATATCAATTTGGCTTAATTTTCGATTATGTGACACTACAGTTAGACTACAAGCAGGTAAATACACATTACATTCTTCTTTAACATAATGCAGATATATCTGAATGACCTGGTGATCTTGTGATGTTTATTCACGTTAGTAGTTCGTGTATGTTTATGAAATTAGAGTAGCTGTTAGTTACACATAAGTTGGTTTTAACTAAAGATATGCGTTTTCTAGCAAATGGGAAAGAATTAATTTGAAAATGTGACGACAAAGAACGCTAGCAATTGCCCGTAGTTATGAATAATTATATCATCTTCTTTATTAGTATTGTGTTCGCTTGTGAATAAGTTGTGTTAATTCTGATGTAAACTTTTGGGATAATTATATTTACTACATAAATATTTCTTAGTATTGTGTGATTTACTAATGAATATAGTTAAAACTCCGTGTCTATCCTGTAGTCCAGTGGTTCTCAACCGGTGGAGAATTCCCCCCCCCCAGAGAGGGGGGGGGATCTTGGGGTTTCCAGGGAGGGGGGATGAAGATTATTTCAAGATCGCGTTAATACAAGAACCGATTACTTGATCTTGTTTTTCCCTTCATACTTTGCGGTTCTGTACGTCTCACCCTTCTAAAATTAATTTTATAAAGTAATTAGACCCACAAATCACGTTTTATGTGGACGTCTAGACTTGTTTTAGTATGTGCGTCAATTATTACATATACTGTGTAGGGGCGGGATGTAGGTAGGAAATACGAAAAGGGGGGGGGGGGGGGGATGACGTTCTGAAAATATGGTGAAGGGGGCACGGGCCAAAAAAAGGTTAGAACCACTGCTGTAGTCTAGCATAGTCAACTAAATAGGGTGCTGAAACTATATTCACGACTATAGTCTGTCCGGAAATTAATGCCGTCATTCACGATCAATTATTTTGAAAACTGTCTGTTGCATCGTTATGAAATTTTTCCTGCCGTCTTATATTTACCTCCACCCAAGGAATATGTCTTTGATAGGTTCAAAAGCAACTTAAATCATCGAAACCGGCGACATTTATTTGATGTTTTGGGGAAAATGTATTGAATTCACGCTAATAAACTAGTCTTACAGTAAAAGCACGTCATTTCGGGTAAGGACACAAGTACAGACGGCTTGACCACTTCACCACGGAGAATCCCGAGAGGGGTGCAATGTGTAATATTAGTAAAGACAGAGAATTTACAGAAGCGTGGGGTAAATAATGTGTAAATTGACAGGAACATAGAAGGAATATATTTCTTACCTTATTTTTCCTTTCCTTCTTGTTCTCTCAGCTGCTGGTTAGTAATTGTACACAAGTATGCATGTTACTAGTATGCATTTAGCTTTTTATATTGAGTTCGTGAAAGCTTCTAAATAGCTGTGCGTTAATGTGCGTATGTAGTGACCAGAAATGATACCGCAATTTAGTCATCATGCGTCCATTTTTAAGGATCTGTTCAGCTGTCTGTGTAGTTTGTTCACACGTACACATGGGTGACAGACCCGCTTTGAGTCTTCGTTAAAGATTGTCTACTCTGCTGTTTACTGTTCAGAGACGGAACATGATTACCTGTTTTGCACTATGAAAATAGTTGTCAGTGTTTCAGTAGTGGGCTTTCTTCTTAACGACCAAGATGTTGGTCCTCTTTTCATTGAAGTTAATAGATTGATTCGTATGCACGTGTGTTGTCCCCTAATTCGACAACCTGTTTGCTCTCACGTTTCTTGTTATGCCACAATATGTCAGTTTCCACCGCAATATTACTCTTCTGTTGGTATTCTTCTTCTTCTTCTGCGTTCATCCGGTTGTTTTTTTTCCGGATGTGACTGCGTTGTGCCTGTTTACAGCAGAGCTGCGTTCCTGCGCCGTTAGGCCGACACATCCGACTTCTGCGGGCATTTGTTGACCGGGTTAACCTTCCCGGGTGTTGGTATTCAATACGTTAGTGTGTTTGTTTGTTTTTTTTTTCTCCTATAACAGTTGTTTGTCACCGCTGAGGGCTTGCGGAATTGAAAATTCATCACTGTGGAATATAAACTGTTGCCATTGACATTGTTCTGATGCTGTAATGTTTAGGGCCTGCAATTCGACTGAATAGTTGGAGCAAAATATCCAAGTAAGCGTGCACGTGGATTAAGGTCTGCGATCTGCTCAGACCTTAATCTGTGTCGGACGATTCCAGTAGGTTGATGACTGCTCTCGGTTGCATAAAATTCAAACCATCCTTTCTCCAATAGCCCTCTTCCTCTTTCAACACATTTTCCTCACATTTTTCCAGTAACTTGTATGAATCAATATTTAATAGAGCGGACTGGATTAGTATCTTGACGTCAGACAATTTGAATATAGTATTGTCAGCTGCCACCTGTCCTTTAATTGTAGCCCACACATGTTCTATTGGGTTAAAATGAGAATGGTACGGCGGAAGTCTCAAGCACCCATGACGATGCTCTTCTATCAACATGTCGATTTAATATTTCTTGTTTTTTTTTTTTTTTTTTGCGTCTGTTTTACAAGGGACAACAATTCTAGCTAGAAATACGTTTCTGGAAATGGTATGTTTTCCATTCGGAGACATATCTCTATTGCTCCCTTTGTGCTAGATGCTGTAGGTATTTTGTCTTCTTGGGCAACAACATTGATATCATGCATTGTCCATAATTGGACACGACGGTCTATCTAGGGATGGAAACACAGTATTCTCGAGCCAATCTCTAAATACATTACCATTCATCTTATTATGATAATCCCTATTGTCTGTATGCTTTGATACGAACACGAGCCCAGCATTCTGTTGTAAGCCATTATGCGTATTACCATCATGGACCATGACCAAAAGCTGTCCTATACTACTGGGCACATATCGCTGTATCTGTCTGAGACAGTATGGAAAACGATTTTCGCAAAAATCGCTCAAAATTACCGGGAGAATATAAAATGGAATATTTTTGAAACCAAAAGGTCAAGGGCCAGGATTGTTTTTCTGATAGTCCTAGGTTGAGCGGGAGTGCATGACCGAATAAGCGGCAAGGCCATCCTCTATTGTTGGCTAGCAGTCTCTCAGGGAGAGGAGTGCCAAATGTATTGTACCTTTGGATTCAAGCTGTCAGATGGACAACAGGTGAACGTTGGGGGTAGCATAATTTATGAGTACAGGCGGCATTGGAAGTGACCTTAGCTGTCAGATGGACAACGGCAAACTTTAGAGGCGGCATAATTTATTAGTACAGGCGGCATTGGAAGTGACCTTAGCTGTCAGAAGAGAACGCCACTCTCCAAATTTATGGTGGCGGGAAAAGGATGAACTCAGGACCATGAACTTCAGAGACAATGTAGATTTGGGTTAATGATATGATGGTAGTATGCAAATTAAGCAGGGTACGCGAGGTACTGATTGGAGGACAAGGGACAGCGACGTCACGTGATTCAAGAAAGGCGCCAACTCGAGAAGTAATATATACTTTAGGATCCGGTCAGTTTAGACAGTGTGGAACGAGCCAGGGTGCGGTAGCAGCAGATCCGAGGGCTGGGCGGTCGCCCAGCCCAGGAGGAAGTGTGAGTTTGGAACTCCAGCAATGGTTATGTCTATATATCAGGCTGTTTAGTGTCCAGGAAGATGGAGAGGCAGTATTAAGGACGGAAAAGATGCACATATCACGGTTTCGTCTGGACTGCTGAAGTAAAGTAGGATGGTCAAGGATCTGTGAACCATTTATCCCAGATAGATAAATCTGATGGAGTGGAACGCAAATTCCGAGGATCACGAAATGGCGTGCAAGCCATTTGAGAAGGACTGATGGCTAAAGAAGAGCACTCAGTAGTTGCAGATGATGGCTAACGTCAGATAGGACAACCACTAGCCAGACTGCGATCGGAATCACACGGGAAACACTGCGATCGGAATCACACAGGAGACTAATGGCAAACATGGTTTGGAAAGGTCAAGTGGGATTCACGACAAACGAGAGGTTGAAGAAAGCAATCGTATTTCAGATATGAAACCCAGAAGGACAACGGGACGGCAGAAGAAGAATGTAAGTTGACATAAGACTTAGACCTAATTAGTTTAATTGTATATTATAATCAGGTATCTTAGTTTAGAGAGCTATAGCGAACTACCGTAGGTGAACTTACAGCGTAATCATGAACGACCCGGCAAAGGATCAGGACTGAATGCGACGTCCTGAATATGACCTATATTTAAATAGCCGAAATAGAGTGATTGGAGTCAAATTAATCGGTTAGATGGGCAGAGTGTGGATAAACTATGTATGTTCATGTAACCAAGCAATTAGACGTACACAATTAATGAGAACTAGGCGAGTGCAACATGTAAATATGGAACGAAAGGCTACTGCAAGATATAAACAAACACAGCAGACGGCAGAAGGAGATAGCAAGGCACTCGCGATCACTAGGTCAACCAGACAATGACAGGTGAGATCGTTGGCCAGAGACGGGGCGGGCACAGGAAAGAATGCGTGTCTTTTGTTCGCTGGACATAGGTGAAAGGAGGTCGCGCTTCTGCGGCTGTGTAGCTAAGGTGTAGTTAGGCTGGCCCGGCGTGGTACAGGCAGCGAGTTCAGATCTTCGGGTGAATGATTAAATACTTAATGTTGGCTGTAGGCGGCGCGTCGGGAAATAGGCGATAATAATGTTAGTTAAATATATATATAAACGATAAATTACTGTGTTTAAAATACTGTTGTAAATTTATGTTATGGCTAAGATATATTGATACTAGCGTAGATAAAGAAGCGATAGATGTTAAGGGCTTTGTAGGTAGTGAAAGACTAATGTTTATTCTCACATAAAACTCACGGGTATTGTTTTATACTGTTTCAGGCATTGCCTGGGTAAAAGGGAGTCGCCCAAGCATACCGGGCATACTTGTCTAAACAGATATCCATCTGAACAAATTAATCCCTGGGTATAAGGATTGATAGATCAATCTGTGGATCAATGGGTGTTTGGGCTGAATATATGGACCACTAATAAGCCTATGGAGAGATAGTTATGAAACAAAGGCCGGTGTAATTCCTAGCTTTAGTCTTCTTATTCATGCGGTTAGGAGGTGATTGTAGGTAGTATTTCTCTAACATCTGGTTGTATAGTTTATTACATTATCTACCTCCTCTTGTGGCGACATGCAGTATTGTGTTGTTTTTTGGAGTCGATTATACGTAGATGTGTGTTCAATGCATGTACTGGTTACTTTATGTGATTATGCTGTAGATTGTCACTCTGTTACTGTTCAGAAGAAAATAAATATGTTTGAGTTGCCTTTATTTCGACTTGTCAGTCTGAAGTAATATAATTTAGAGTAGCTTAGAGACCTCGTGAGGATGTACATCTCTTCTATAACCTGATGACACACACCACGAGACATTGATGGTGCAATAGTAATTAACTATTGTTCTCACGCGGAGACACGAACCTACATCTGTCGTATCCCTTTTTTCTCCTTCTCCCTTGTTCTCCCTCTTTCTTTACTATCAAAGGTAGTGTGTAGTAGGCAGAGTTCGACTGAGGAACGAACTTTTAGGCTTCACACTATTTATATCGTTTCCCTCACAATTCCCTCTCCTTTCTCTTCTCCCTCTCTCCTCACTTCCTCCTTCTTCTTCTTCCTTTTTTTTCTCTTGATCACACATGGCGTCGTCAGGCAGCGATATGTTTCCAGAATTTTCTGGGACCTTCCAGCTTAGTCCGGGAGCTCCCAGGAGATTCCATGTGAACTTTGTTTCTGTGGTGTCAGGTTCTACTACATAGTGAGATCGTATACATAGATTTGTCGCTTACAGTCCGTAGTTCGTGATTGCCTGCTCGATAGTTGTCTCAGTAAGTGTTCCTTTACTAGGCTACTTATCTCATAGCTGGTTGGTAAATTGTCTGAACTATCTGTCGGCGAGGTTTCTACTAAGTCTGTTCAGTTAGAAACTCTTGTGTAAAGTACACCGGCCAAACCACCTTGCTACAAGAATACAGGAAAACCCAACATACAACAACAAAATACCCAGGGATAGCTATCTCAGAAGGAGAGTCAGCGCAGCGGAATCTGTCCGAAATGAGCTCAGACAACAGCTGAGCAGAGCAAGTCAACGTAAGGGTGGTCTTATCTTGTTATCGTTAAAGGACAAGTTCCTCTTTTCAGTGCACGTTAAAGACTAACTCACTGATTGAAGGGTATCACAATAAAATACCCCACCGTTATACCAAGGCCACCCACTCTTCGTCCAGGAAGTAGAGTCATGATTGACGACAGGGTATGGCAAGTGAAACCCAGAGCCATGCAAAGTATAAGAACAATTCCCACACCTGACATGTAGAGCATGCCAAACCTGTGGCTGTACGGGGACGAGTGTGACTTAGTTTGTCGGGAAGGCAGCTGTTTGCCTGGCTGAACTCAATACGCCAGGGGGCAGTGGCAACATCTGAAGCCATCAGGACAATATGTCTTCCCCCCCCCCTTTTTTTTCCTTCTGCAGAAGAGAACAGAGCGAGACGGGCTGTGCCGAACGTTATCAATGGCACACGTAGTGCACAAGAAATGCACGCATGAACAATTAGATCATCAAGAGGGGATATTCCCCTGTGTTTTATGCAGTGAGTTAATTATTGCTGTTGTGAAGAGACAAATGACAGTGTAACTCGTGGTAGTTAGAAAATCCCTTTATTTTAGAAGCGGGAACAGAGGTGGAATTCAGTGTACCAGCGTGTTCAAGTTGCATGATACCAGAATTAGATATGTTAGCGGTGTTGGGCAGTGAAAGACCAGTGACGCCCTATATTTCTGCCCGTGCATATAGAATAGACATTTACATAAAGACAATCGTAGAAATTCAGTGAATGGAAACGGAATCCAGAGAGCACCCGCAAGCAGAAACATATTCTTTTTATATTTATCTCAGCATGACAATGAACAATAGTTAAATAATTAGTTAAACATTAGTGCTGTGGTGTTGGTTCCTTATTGGTGACATTTTTGGTGGAGAGCCATATGTGTAGTCGCGTTTAGCCATTTCTTTGTTTGTTTTACAGGTTGAATTTAGTTAGAAACATGTTATTTTGCTGTTTAAATGAATGTGACTGCTTGATAGGATCAACTGTTGTGGCGCAGTTAGCTCCCTTGTTATTTCCATAGCGGAAGATGTCAAGTCGGGTATGCGAATGTTTTTAATTTTGTTTGCACCTCACTCTATCGTGTTGGGCAGACACAACTGTAGTATTGGGTGTCATAGTGACAACACACAGTTCAACGTCGTGCCAGGAGGCCAAGGAGTCCATTTATAATCTGAGATTGCCCGGGTAGATGTTAATGCGGGTACATGGTTGTTTTTAATGTGAAGGGGCATGGCGAAGAATACATGTTAGCGCCATGTCCGGGAACTGGGCAAACAAATGTTTTTTTTGGAGTTATTTCAGCGCCAGGATGTCCAAGAACTGGGCACACATTTTTTTCAGAGTTATTTCAGCGCCAAGAGAATAAAGCATAATGTCCAAGAACTGGGCATACCATATTTTTTCCAGAGTTATTTCAGCGCCAAGACAATGGAGCACGATGTCCAACGACTGGGCGCACATTTTTTTTATGTCAAAAGCTATTTCATGATATAAGTTTGGTTTGTGTCTGTGGCCACTAAATGTTGTCTACTTACAGCAGGGGCTGATTTGTTTTTGTGTACAGCGACGGCGATTGTGAAGATTGCAGCTTCATGCTGATGTGTGCTTGCGAATAGGGGAGAATTGGTTTTATTATGTGTGAACAGGCATTTGCCTGTGGTGTCACAGGAATGGTTACAATGTTTTTCAGATTCAAGGATGACTGGGCACATTGATTTACAGATGTCCTAGTGGGTAGCACCTATGTGAATCTGATTGTTGTTTTGTTGTTGTTACAGGGGAGTAGCATATTAAATGAATGCCTATATTGACACTGTTTTATTAATTTTGGTGCCCCTAAGTATTGCATCCATTGATTGATGATTTTGTTTTCTGGGGAACCCCCAGCATGCAAGGGATTGAACTGTCTTTATTAATAATATTAGTTGGTTACTATTTTGTTGCGATGCACGTCAGAATAAGAACAAGTTTTAACTGCCTTATGCACTGGGAGAGCAGGGGATGCAACCAGTATTCTTTATTATTATTATTATTTGGGGTGGAAGTTCCAAAAAGAGTTTTCCCCTTAGGCGTCCAATATTGTTTATGAGGGATGTCAGATGCGGAGCCAGGGCTTCGATCTCACGGAGGAATGACGCTATACTGATGGTGGGACCCATCAACTTTTGGTAGGTGGGTATGAGACAGTATGGAAAACGATTTTCGCAAAAATCGCTCAAACTTACCGGGAGAATATAAAATGGAATATTTTTGAAACCAAAAGGTCAAGGGCCAGGATTGTTTTTCTGATAGTCCTAGGTTGAGCGGGAGTGCATGACCGAATAAGCGGCAAGGCCATCCTCTATTGTTGGCTAGCAGTCTCTCAGGGAGAGGAGTGCCAAATGTATTGTACCTTTGGATTCAAGCTGTCAGATGGACAACAGGTGAACGTTAGGGGTAGCATAATTTATGAGTACAGGCGGCATTGGAAGTGACCTTAGCTGTCAGATGGACAACGGCAAACTTTAGAGGCGGCATAATTTATTAGTACAGGCGGCATTGGAAGTGACCTTAGCTGTCAGAAGAGAACGCCACTCTCCAAATTTATGGTGGCGGGAAAAGGATGAACTCAGGACCATGAACTTCAGAGACAATGTAGATTTGGGTTAATGATATGATGGTAGTATGCAAATTAAGCAGGGTACGCGAGGTACTGATTGGAGGACAAGGGACAGCGACGTCACGTGATTCAAGAAAGGCGCCAACTCGAGAAGTAATATATACTTTAGGATCCGGTCAGTTTAGACAGTGTGGAACGAGCCAGGGTGCGGTAGCAGCAGATCCGAGGGCTGGGCGGTCGCCCAGCCCAGGAGGAAGTGTGAGTTTGGAACTCCAGCAATGGTTATGTCTATATATCAGGCTGTTTAGTGTCCAGGAAGATGGAGAGGCAGTATTAAGGACGGAAAAGATGCACATATCACGGTTTCGTCTGGACTGCTGAAGTAAAGTAGGATGGTCAAGGATCTGTGAACCATTTATCCCAGATATATAAATCTGATGGAGTGGAACGCAAATTCCGAGGATCACGAAATGGCGTGCAAGCCATTTGAGAAGGACTGATGGCTAAAGAAGAGCACTCAGTAGTTGCAGATGATGGCTAACGTCAGATAGGACAACCACTAGCCAGACTGCGATCGGAATCACACGGGAAACACTGCGATCGGAATCACACAGGAGACTAATCGCAAACATGGTTTGGAAAGGTCAAGTGGGATTCACGACAAACGAGAGGTTGAAGAAAGCAATCGTATTTCAGATATGAAACCCAGAAGGACAACGGGACGGCAGAAGAAGAATGTAAGTTGACATAAGACTTAGACCTAATTAGTTTAATTGTATATTATAATCAGGTATCTTAGTTTAGAGAGCTATAGCGAACTACCGTAGGTGAACTTACAGCGTAATCATGAACGACCCGGCAAAGGATCAGGACTGAATGCGACGTCCTGAATATGACCTATATTTAAATAGCCGAAATAGAGTGATTGGAGTCAAATTAATCGGTTAGATGGGCAGAGTGTGGATAAACTATGTATGTTCATGTAACCAAGCAATTAGACGTACACAATTAATGAGAACTAGGCGAGTGCAACATGTAAATATGGAACGAAAGGCTACTGCAAGATATAAACAAACACAGCAGACGGCAGAAGGAGATAGCAAGGCACTCGCGATCACTAGGTCAACCAGACAATGACAGGTGAGATCGTTGGCCAGAGACGGGGCGGGCACAGGAAAGAATGCGTGTCTTTTGTTCGCTGGACATAGGTGAAAGGAGGTCGCGCTTCTGCGGCTGTGTAGCTAAGGTGTAGTTAGGCTGGCCCGGCGTGGTACAGGCAGCGAGTTCAGATCTTCGGGTGAATGATTAAATACTTAATGTTGGCTGTAGGCGGCGCGTCGGGAAATAGGCGATAATAATGTTAGTTAAATATATATAAACGATAAATTACTGTGTTTAAAATACTGTTGTAAATTTATGTTATGGCTAAGATATATTGATACTAGCGTAGATAAAGAAGCGATAGATGTTAAGGGCTTTGTAGGTAGTGAAAGACTAATGTTTATTCTCACATAAAACTCGCGGGTGTTGTTTTATACTGTTTCAGGCATTGCCTGGGTAAAAGGGAGTCGCCCAAGCATACCGGGCATACTTGTCTAAACAGATATCCATCTGAACAAAATAATCCCTGGGTATATGGATTGATAGATCAATCTGTGGATCAATGGGTGTTTGGGCTGAATATATGGACCACTAATAAGCCTATGGAGAGATAGTTATGAAACAAAGGCCGGTGTAATTCCTAGCTTTAGTCTTCTTATTCATGCGGTTAGGAGGTGATTGTAGGTAGTATTTCTCTAACATCTGGTTGTATAGTTTATTACATTATCTACCTCCCCTTGTGGCGACATGCAGTATTGTGTTGTTTTTTGGAGTCGATTATACGTAGATGTGTCTTCAATGCATGTACTGGTTACTTTATGTGATTATGCTGTAGATTGTCACTCTGTTACTGTTCAGAAGAAAATAAATATGTTTGAGTTGCCTTTTATTTCGACTTGTCAGTCTGAAGTAATATAATTTAGAGTAGCTTAGAGACCTCGTGAGGATGTACATCTCTTCTATAACCTGATGACACACACCACGAGACATTGATGGTGCAATAGTAATTAACTATTGTTCTCACGCGGAGACACGAACCTACATCTGTCGTATCCCTTACTCTCATCCTCTTTTTTTCTCCTTCTCCCTTGTTCTCCCTCTTTCTTTACTATCAAAGGTAGTGTGTAGTAGGCAGAGTTCGACTGAGGAACGAACTTTTAGGCTTCACACTATTTATATCGTTTCCCTCACAATTCCCTCTCCTTTCTCTTCTCCCTCTCTCCTCACTTCCTCCTTCTTCTTCTTCCTTTTTTTTCTCTTGATCACATGTCCATCCACTGATTGCCATTCCTTATCACTTGTGTGTTGTGCGCATTGGTCCACATTTCATCCAAATACACTATGCCATAATTTTCTTTGCGCATTTCCCATATTTCACGTAGGTATCTGCCTCTCATGGCTCCTAAATGCGGTTGCTCGCAAAGAATATTTCTGCCTCCCTGGTACTTTCTAAAAGTGAAGATACTGTCCTTATAATTTTCCACAAAGTTGTTTTGGATAGCTCTATGTTATTGTTCTTTCTCAACCAAACCCTACGTTTTCTTACAGTCACGGTTTCTTTGGCATCCAGCATTTTTAAAATTCTGGATAATCCTGGTTATAAAATCCAAAATTTTTATAATTTTAGGAGTCTCCGTGGCGAAGTGGTAAAGCCTTTTGACTCGGGCTCCAAAGGTTGTAGGTTTGATTCCGGGCCGCATCCTTCGGTTCACGAGTTAAATTTTTTGGAGACTCCTGTGGGTCGTCGCTAGAGCTGCGGAATTCGTGCTTTGTGCGATGCTTTCCGCGCTGCGGAAAGAGACCGAGCCATATGGGATAGAACCCGGTGCAATGAAGTCGACCCTGTCGACTTTTAAGCCACTTTTTAAAGCATCTTTATAATAGCTCGCCTTATGACATCCTTGTCAAAGCTGTCTACACTAACCTTTCTAACTACCGTTTGGTTATTGCGTGGTGTTTTAATTCCTGATTCTTGCACCCATCGCCGAAATGACCGTTTACTCAAACCCAATGCATGCACTGTTCTTTTTTTCGGAATTTGTAATAGCATAAAACATTTTCCTGAGATTAGCTTCTTGACAAAATATGTGTACAACTTCATAGCGATGCTTTGAAGTACATACACAATTTCGCATTGAATCCCATTGAAAAATATTCACACATTTCAATGTTAGTTAGTTAGTTAGTTAGTCGCAGTTCCAACTTCACAGCAACGGGTCGTCCCCATTATGCTCCGTTCCTGTGCCAGTGAATATCACACAAAATGCTCCCCACTGCCCAATGTGAAAAGTGGAAAAGACAGGCGTCTCGACAAACAACAGCCCGCACAGATACACTGTGCATAATGCCGCCACGAGAATGTCAACACACCAGTCCCCCACGAAACACCCTGTTCATCTCTGATGGAATCGGCAGTCATTTTCCTATCAGAATGTTTCCTAGATGTTCACCCACACAGTCCACGAAAATACAGTTCATCGCTGATGGCAGTGGCAGTCAACCAGAAGCCCAGCAGCCACGTATTTCTGCATAAGGCAAAAATCGGTCAACTCTGGGACATAGCCACCTGCCATCACTCCGAACATGCAGTCACGTTCCAAAAAACCTCAGGCAGATTCAAAAGCATTTCACACGAAACTCACAGCTCACAGTGTCGCGCCACGCACTCACTCAGTAGCAGGGCGACGGAACCATCAAGTCTCCTTAGTCGCCTCTTACGACATGCGTGGTAGGCTACAGTGTTGCTATTCTTTGCTTCCCTTATGGGCCCCGGCAACACACGGGAGTCACACATTTCAATGTTAGTGATAAATGGTAAGATTTAAAAAAAAAAAATAATAATCAGGTTTCATGAAATAATCCACATTTTGACGACACCTCTGAACACTCCCAGTTTAAACAACGCGGGGTTCTAGGCATAAGGCCAATTCCGTGAAACACGTAGAATATTCAACATTGAACGCTGATTGTCTGGCTACGGTGTAATACATTTAAAATTATGAACGTAATCTCTGACCCGTAAATTATATACCGCATATAAACAAACATTGAAATCTGCTGTACAATCTCCAGAATAAAATTTTTTTGTTGGGTGGACATGATGATAAGGTTATATGCTAAATCTCATAATTTTCCCTCAGGTGGTTACTGAGATATGGATTTTTATATGGAGGCAAACAAATGTGAATGCACTATAGTCAATACTTGCCTTTCTGCATCGTGTATACGTATCAACCACCGTTGATTTGTTTAACTTTACAATAAACACGAACTAGAGTTATTATCTCTATTCTTGTCTGAATCTTTATTCAAGTAAGACGCGGGCAAACTTTGAGCAATAGTCTACGATGGGTGATGTTGCGATATTCTAGTGTGATAGTGTGGTCGCGTCTAGCGTGTGCTGCGTAGTCTAGTGCTTACACACCCACCTCACACGCCAGTGATCCGAGTTTGATCCCGGGTCCAGTCAAGGATATGCACTACTGACGAGCTCAAACAAGAGCGAAACTCGAGTCTAGTGCTTCCATATTAACGTGGACAAAACCTTAGGTTCGTACCGGAATACGATCAGCGTTGCCAGTAGTGTGTTGTACTCAATATGTAAACATATATATGTGTATTCATGTTGTGGAGACATATGTTGGTGTGAGTGAGAGTTAAATCCGACACATATATGTGTGTATTCATGTTGTGGAGACATATTGGTGTGAGTGAGAGTTTAACCCGACATATGTGTGTATTCATGATGTGGAGACATATGTTGGTGTGAGTGAGAGTTTAACCCGACACACATATAAATATGTGTATTCATGTTGTGGAGACATATGTTGGTGTGAGTCAGAGTTTAACCCGACATATGTGTGTATTCATGTTGTGGAGACATATGTTGGTGTGAGTGAAAGTTTAACCCGACATATGTAGGCCAGCATGGCCGTGTGGAAAAGAACGCGCGTTCTTAAACATCCGGTGTGCTGATGCGGAGTTAAAGGGTTCAACCCCTACACCGGACAGTTGGACTAAAATTTTGACGAATCGTCCTTGACTTGGCGTCGTTACTTGCAAGTACCTCTGAAGTCGGAGTCGGCTTGCCTGATGGCGATGGACACTGTTAATAGGTAAAGCTAAGCCACAACCAAGATTCAGTCCAGCATTACTAGAAATAGTGTCTATGGATTACGTTCGAGTTAAAAGCTAGCGAGCACAAAAGAAAACCGATATCTAGCTATCTCTTTATGGTTTAGGAGTAATAAATGTTCAGATAGGTGATGTCTGCCTTAAAAGTGAAGTTCTAATTCAGGCTAATCTATAAGGCATTTAACCGGGAGCACTGGCGGCAAATGGGAACCATACCTCGTCTTGCCTCAGTGACGTCGGTATTCAGTTACTATACAATATAACATATGTTCTATCACTTCGAACTGAGAAGCTATACTCATACATCTTACATGTTACAGAGAGTTCCTAGAACATCGTTAATCAAGAAGAATCAAAATAATGTCACTCTACAACATCTGAGCATCGACGATCATAGCTCATAATTAGCATCATTTCTTGGAAACTGAAACACCACGGTCATATGAAACATCACAATAGTTTGGGAAAACAGTGAAGAAAGGCGTTGATTTCGAAGAAGTGGCAGTGGTCGACCAGCACTAAAATGGACGTAGGATATCCATGACACCGAGGACATGGCAATGCATGAAGCCGGGGAACTGACTGAGAATCGAGGATCTTTTTGGCGGGCAATGATGAGAACGATTTTCTGCAAAAGGCCTGCTACATGTTAATGACACCACAAGACATTTTAATTGGAAATGTTAAGAACCCTAACCCTAACCTGTGGGGAATAATATTTTGAAAACAAAATGTAAAATCATTACAAATAACTACAATAAATTAACATAGAGATATTTTTTTTTAAACACACATTTAAAAAAATATATATATATATATATTCATATTCCATGATCATGAAACCAGAAATAGCTGAACAAGAATAAAAGTATGTATGTGGCAAGGATACAAAACATGGTATAAATTTGCGCAGAATACGAATAGTAGGCTCGACAGAAGTAAACGAAGACATACTACATCTTTCTTTCATTGACTACACAAGGCTTTCTATAGATTAAGACACGGCAAGGATAAAATTGTTTTCAGATATCCAAGTTTACTAACATTATCCGAGACTTGTTATGAACATATATTGGAAACAACATGCTGCCTTCAAAAAATTTTAATGAGCTACGACAATATTAGCCAATCAAGATTGATGTACGCAACTCATAAATTGAAAAGAGCACAGACAATAGGTTGGATATTAAATTAGAAAAGCTATTAACAAAATAATATTGATAGCATTCATTTGTTTTCACTGTGGTACCCTCATCATTACTTTTCTGTGGTGGGAGAGTATAAAATATTGGATATATTGTTGTTGTTTTTTTTTCAAATCCCTCAGCCTTACAGGTAATTGAACATACGTCTAACAATGTGTGATAAGGACAATTTGGTACTCATCGGCCATTCTATATCTCTATTTGATTCTGGTATACATACATTTGAATTCTTGTCAGTAGTACTGAGTTTGTGGATTGTATTGAGGTTCCTCCTAGAATGATAAATGAAAGGAGACGGTGCACTTATGGAGATATCAGTGTACAATAAAGGTGATTTCACAAACAGAACGAAACATATACTAAAGACATCAACGTCTTAATAACAAGAAGGCAGACGTGCTGCCAGATATAACACAAATGTTAAAGACACCAACATCGTAATAAAATGAAGACAGCCGTGCTGTCAGATAGAACACATAGCCTTCCCTGAAGTGAACTCCAGAGAGAAAGATAAGAGAAAATGCATAAACAACCAATTGAAAGTCTCATTTAGAAGTCATGGTCTAAGGTAAGTGGCCATTCTTAGTGTGAGTTTTGAGAGAGAAGCCGTGTTCACCCAGCAGCAGAACATAATATATAACATGTTAAAAATCCAGCCAACTAGTTAATTAATTAACTAATTATAATGTGATATTTTAGTGTGTTGAAACTAATATTTATTGTATATCAAGTAAAGAGAGAGTCGAATGCTGGTTTTTGTCATTGTCCGCCGTTCTGTGATTCTTTAAAGCGATGTTAACTATTTATCTATATAATTATTCACATTATTATATTTCAAAACAGACAACATATTTGGTAGCAGGAACTAGCTTCGGGAATGTGAAGTTTCAGTAAAGGTCTTGCTGTCCTCGCTGGTTTCTGAGCCTTGAGAGAAAAAGACTAGCTCCATTATAGTCCCCATAGAGATGTCACTTTGGTTCTGGACAGTTTGAAAGACGCAAGGGCTTAAAATATATGAACGTGCATGCACCTGGCTTATTATTATTATAGTTCATAACCTGAGGAGCTTTGTCTTCTGTACTGCCAGTCATTTCAGATATTGATGTTCCTCCATGCCATGCATCTTCTCTCTTGGACTCCTCCTACTCTCCTCCCCTCCGTCTTTCACCCTGTGAGAACATACTTTAGCTTTCCCCTCCTCTTGACATGCTCGATAATGTGGACTGTCCTCTTCTGCTGATTCTATCCAGTACTATTTGTGAGTTAATTTCTGTCGAGGTATATTAATTGCTCTCTCGATCCGTCCACAATGTTCTCGTCACTCTTTTCTAAACCAAAGCAGAGGATTCCATATAATTCCTCACTTATCGATTCGGAAGTCGCTGGTTGTGAGCGTTCGGTGGAAAGTTTCTCCAGGGTACTCTGGTGTGGTTGAAAATGAGCAGGCAGACAAACTGGCTGGTGCACCATCACTGAGAGGTGATTAGATGTATGATGGGGCAAATGTGGTGAAGGCCCTCTGGGAGCGCGTGAATAATGCAGAAGACCAGATAGACTATCATGGTATATAGAGAGTGCGGCTGCAGGAGGTGGTCAGAGGATCTGGTAGACAGTCGTCACTCAGAGACAAAGCAAGACGGACATATAATCAGATTGCAATGGTCACAATTAGAATTGGAACTCTACGCTGGCTGTTGAAGATGATGTCGGAGCGCTTATTGTTTGTTTGAGCTTGTAATTGTTTGTGTAGTAGACACGTGAATTAATGACAAACGGATTGGGTCTGTGAAACGCACAACTTGATGAAAATGAATAGAGGTAATACAAACTGGATGTAAAGTAAGGGCTTACATTTGAGTTACACATAATTGCATGACCGCTACCGGCATATAACACACCAAATGTAAGGAATAAATCAGAGCACCCTTTTTAACAACCCTCAGTTCTCGTTTGTCCTTTACCTGCCTGTATTCTTAAGTAATATTTTTTTTTTTTTATACGTCTGTCGTATACATGATTTGTCATACATTTTCCGCTCTTTTTAAATAAACTAGAAGTTTTCCGCCGTAGTTTGGACATCTGCTGTTGTTATTTTGAAGTTTATGCCAGACCACAAACAATTGCAATCAACGAAAACAGAACCTAAACTTCAGAAGCATAATTCACAAATGTTCTATTTTAACGCTTGCGAATTGTGTTGGAACTATCGAAGCAGCGGTGTAATTCTCAATATTAAAAGTTTGAGTGCAAATAACCAACCTTCACTTCCATAATTTCATTGTCAATATAGGAAATCATACACAATACACATTATCACCACTATTGTAGTCGTGTTTGTAAGCACCCTGTTGACGTGAAACGGAAAAGCAACACAACGGGTGCGATGTAGAGCAGTGAACGTCTTCACGCAAGCAGAAATTGCAATGACCTAGCATTCATAGACAGCCATTGTGTCTATTTTATGATCGTACTGTACTGTGGGCTTCACTAGAATAGTAATACTGTAAATGTTTGTGTTATATTAATTAACTACATAGTGACTTCGTCATTTATATCTCCAGCTACTGGTATGTTTATTTTGATGAAAATATTTAGATTCCGAGATAGTATGATTTTTTTAAACAAGTGAATCGGTACAATTATCTCGGAACAGTCATAACATCTGATAGGATATGCCTTGAAGAGATTAGAACAAGAATCGCCATGGCGAAAGTAGCCTTTAGCAAGATGAAAAACATACTGACCAATAATTGAAACGAGAAAAAAAGTGTTGGGGTGCTGCATAGAGCCTGTTCATTTGTATGGATGTGAAACTTGGACAATGAGCAGACAAGCTGAAAAATATTTAATGGCTGCAGAAATGTGGTTTCTGAGAAGAATGAAAAGAATACCATGGACAGATAGAAAATCCAATGACCAAGTACTACAGGAGACAAATGAAAATCGTACATTGATTAGAGAAATTAGACGTAGACAGTCAAGGTTTTTTGGACATGTTATGTGGTTCTCAACCTTTTTTGGCCCGTGCCCCCCTTCACAATATGTTCAGGCTGTTGTTTCCCCCCCCCCCTTTCCAAAATTGTCAGCCTCAAAAGGTGCATTAATGACATGCCTATAATACTGAAAATCCTTATTTTCTTCCATAGTTGTACATAACCTTTACATGCAAAGATAAATTTTATAGTGCAGTTTTATACAGTTAATGGCAAATGAATATGTTGATGGATAATAAAACTTAAATAAAAGCATTTTTACATTCACAATATTTTATTAAAACACCACATTTTTCATACTACAATAAATAAACAGCGAAAACGTCAAAGAATTGTAGCTTACTATACGACACCAGAGTGCCAGAAAATTGTGTTTCATCAACCAAAACGCTCATTACAAAATCAGGATACTGTAGATTTGTAATTTACTTCATTCAAATGAAGACTGTAATAAATGAGAACACTGTGATTGTTTTTTCCCGCAGCAATTCTGAAATACGCGAAGGAGTGCTTGAAAGGGCACAACGGAGATCATTTTCAACATCTAATCTATTACGTCGTTTGGTTTTAATTTCCAGCAGAGCTGAAAAGCACTCAAAAAGCTATGTTGACGCAAATGGAAGCAATGCACGGATTGCTTTTTCTGACACTTTTGGGTAGGAATCGCACATCAAAGGACAAAATTCCGTGATTGGTTTCTCATCGAACACATTCCTTGCCCCCGAATCATTTTTCAGCTCCAGAAATTCATCTTGACAATCATCAGAAATTTTTTCAACTGATAATTTGAATGGGTTTCGCACCAAATCCAGCTCAGTATCACTAAGTTCAGGAAAATATAGCTCAAATTCATGTTCTAGTGCTGTCAAATGCTGCAAATTTTCATTTTTTGCAAATTGTGGAAGTACTTGGTCTTTACCATCAACAACGAGAACGGATGACAGCTTCTCAAACATTGCAACATTTGTCATATTGACCTTTCTTTTCCAGTTTCCCAGCTTGCTCATAAAAGCTCTCAAGGCATCCACAAATTGTATGATATTTGTATTCCTTCCTTGCATCTGAAGATTGAGTTTATTCAGCTGCTCAAAAATATCAACTAAATAGGCAAGGCGCATGATCCTTTCCTTATCATCCAGCCAGGCGAAAAAGTCTATCTTACCCTGAATTTCAAAAAGTAATTTGAGCTCGTCTCTCAGCTCATATACTCGCACAGTTACATTTCCTCTTGACAGCCATCGAACATTTGTGTGGAAAAGAAGCAAATGGTGGCCTGCACCCATGTCAACGCATAATTGCTTAAAAAGCTGTGATTTGAGAGCTCCTCCTTTGATAAAATTCACTATCTGAAGGGTTTGATCCAAAACCTTCCCCAATAGAACTGGGGGTGTTTTGGAGGCTAGTAGCTGGCGATGGATTATGCAATGAATTCCTTTCACTTTTGGGGCACATTTCTTCACACTAACTTGAAATCCTGATTTGATCGCCAACATAGCTGGTACTCGATCTGTACAGCACCCACACATATTATCCTATAAAAGATTTTCTGATTCAAGGAAAGATGAAACCTTTTCCAAAATATCAGAGGTCTTGGTAGTTGTTTCAAGAGGATAACAAAAAAGAAGTTCTTCTTTAAATGATCCTGAATACACATACCTTGCAAACATTCTGGCGGCGGCATTATGCACACTGTACCTGTGCAGGCTGTTGGATTGCCGAGACTCCTGTCTGTACTACTTTTCACATTGGACAGTGAGGAGCATTTTGTGTGATATTCACTGGCATAGGAACGGAGCATAAAGGGGACGACCCGTTGCCGTGAAGTTGGAACCTCGACTAACTAACTAACCTTGCAAACAATATCAACTGAGAACACGATGCCACATTTGAATTGAATAGAGCCCAAATGCTGCAGACTTGATCTCTTGCACAACTTGATCCTTGATGTCACTGGACATATCGCCGATCCTCCTTTGAAGAGTGTCGTTTGATAGTGAAACAGCTGCAAGTTTTTTCTCTGATTCATTTCCCAACACAATTTCCACCATCTTGAGACAACAAGGTTTGATCAAAGTTTCCCCGATTGTATGTGGTGTTTTCTGCTTCGCTATCTCCAGTGCAACAACATAGGAAGCTTCAGTAACCCTTTGGTTTATTTCTTGGAATGCCCCTGTTAAATCCAGTCTCATCCTTTTGACAGCATTCCCAAGACGTTCAAAATAGGTTTTGTCCTTGTCCTTGTGTTGAGGATGAACATTCAAGAAATGTTTCCTCAACTTTGTCGGTCTCATAGAATCATTTGACAAACTAGTACTATAAATAACACATTGAGGTCGTTCTTCTCCGTCGATGACAATATTTGTGAATCCATATTTCAAATATGAAAGATCATGCTTTCTTTTTTTTTTTTTTTTTTTTTTTTTTTTGACACTCATCATGGACTTCAGATTCTGTAAATATAAATCGAGAAAGTAAAGATCAACACACATAAACACACACACACACACACACACACACACACACACACACACAAGGGGCTTCTCATAAGTCTTTAGCCTGACCATGAATCATGAGTACTCTAAACCTCATTTAAATGGAGACAAAAACAAGAAAACGAAATTTACCGCAAATAAAATCTCTGGTAAAATACGGCAACCTAAATCGTAGTGGCTAGCTAGAAGCACAGAAACGTAAATTATTGAAGGAAAACAATATCAAGTAATCGGTTCTTGTATTAACGCGATCTTGAAATAATCGGGGAATTTAACATCACGTGTACGCTTAATCTCCCGATCGCGTTTAGTGTGGTCCTGAAGCCAATTTGAAGGGGGGGGGGGGGGGGGAGAGAGAGAGAAATTCCCTACCAGTTGAGAACCACTGTGTTATGAGAAGAAATAAATTGGAGAATTTGGTGACAACTGGCAAGATCGAAGGGAACAGACCAAGGGGAAGACGAGAAGTAACTACCTGGATGGCTTGGCCACATGAGATGGTCGAGACAGGAACACTGAGCTGATCCACGACTCTGGTGATTGAGTGAAATGGCGAGTCATGACCGCCCACCCTTTCCGGCATGGCACATGATTGATTGATTGATGATTTTTATGAGCCGATTTTCTCGATGTTTGTATCTTGCAGAGCATCAACATTGTTCTTCTTGGCCATGAAATACTAAGATTTTAAATGAAACATTCCATTTCAAGAACCTCGATTTTCTTCTTACGAGGTTGTAAAATGGTTCTCATGTTGCTATATGAAAGTTGCATTTTCTCACAAATGTTGCTAAAATGTTCTTCCCAGTGTGGTAACATCGGTTTTTAATACTAGCATAGTGTAATTTTCATTGGCAAACTGCGTGTGTCCGCTTGCACAGTATCCACAATGTTCGCTGGAACGTGTAGTTGTATGTGTAATAGATAGAGAAACCACAGTGCTGACTGTGATACGGATTATTCTTTTGTTGTTGCAAGAGTTAGACTGAGACCAAAGAGAATCTACACAGCTAAACACAAATCTAGCCCCAGGATTAATATTATTAACACTCACGATCCTGAAAAGTGCTTTCAGTTTCAACAGCAACTTGAAGACGCTTACACTTAT
Source organism: Cepaea hortensis (assembly GCA_963921405.1). Lineage (NCBI taxonomy): Eukaryota > Metazoa > Mollusca > Gastropoda > Stylommatophora > Helicidae > Cepaea > Cepaea hortensis. The sequence continues at coordinate 48,295,452 of OY992884.1, read as the reverse complement.
ACACCAGAAAATTGTACAGTAAATTAAAAGTGGGGTAAACTTAAGTAAACTCTTTATAAAACTGCCGTAGGGGTTTACGGCACTGTGAATCATAAGAGGCAGGACTGGTTTGCGGCTAACAGCCAGAATCTGCAGCCCTTGATTGATAAGATGAACATAGCTCTCTTAAGAAACAAGGAAAGACCAACGCGTAACACTCTGAGTGAGCTAAAGCAAGCTAGGAAGGATGTGCAAAAGGCTGCCAGCCAGTGTGCAAATGATTTTTGGATCAAGTTATGTGAGTCTATTCAAATCGCAAGTGATAAGGGAAACACCAGAAGCATGTATGAAGGAATAAAGAAAGCCTGTGGTCCAGTGATCAAAAGAAGTGCACCATTGAAAACCTTGACTGGAGAAATCATAACTGATAAGAAACAGCAGATGGATAGATGGGTAGAGCACTATTTCGAGCTTTACTCAAGTGAGACCAAACTAGCGGATGATGCCCTCAACTCCATAGAGGCTCTACCAACTCTTGACCACCTGAACACACTTCCCACCATAACAGAAGTTAAGTGTGCTATAAATGAAATTGCATCTGGCAAGGCTCCAGGTAAGAATGGGATTCCAATAGAGGTTATCAGGAGTGGGCAAGACACACTCACTCTACAGATCCACCAGCTAATAGAGCTATGCTGGCGAGAAGGACAAGTCCCACATGATTTCAAAGACTCAAGCATCATAACACTGTACAAGAACAAGGGCGATCGGAGCTACTGCAACAACTATAGGGGTATCTCACTTTTGTGTATTGTTGGAAAAGTGTTTGCCAGAATTGTTCTGCGCATACTTCAAGTCCTAGGAGATCAAGTCTACCCTGAATCACAGTGTGGCTGTCGACAGAACCGGTCTACCAGTGATATGATATTCTCATTGCGACAAATGCAAGAAAAATGTCATGAACAGAATTAACCACTGTTTATTGCCTTCATCGACCTCACAAAGGCATTTGATTTGGTCAGTCGTGAGGGTCTGTTCAAGGCACTAAAGAAGATTGGCTGCCCACCAACTCTTCTGTCCATTGTGGAATCGTTCCACACAGACATGAAGGGTATAATCAAGTTTGATGGTGCAAATTCTGAAGAGTCTAAAATCAAGAGTGGAGTTAAGTAAGGTTGTGTACTAGCTCCCACCCTCTTTGGAGTATACTTTTCACTTCTACTGAAATATGCCTTTCGTGATCAGGATGGTGGTATATACATTCACTCTCGCTCAGATGGAGGCCTCTACAATTCTCAGAGATTGAAGGCCAAGACCAAAATTAGGAGGGTACTGATCAGAGAATTGCTTTTTGCAGATGATGCTGCAGTTACGACCCACTCTGAGGAAGAATTGCAATGTCTACTATCTGCATTCTCCAATGCTTGTTCTGAATTTGGTTTAACAATTAGCAAAAAGAAGACACAGATTATGTCACAAGTACACATGGGGTACCATCAATCTTTATTGACGACGCCGAACTAGAGATGGTAGACCATTTCACATTTATAGCATCAGTGGTAAATAGCAAATTATCCCTAGATCAGGAAATCAACATCCGGATTGGTAAGGCAGCAACAACAACGAACAGGTTAAGAAAAAGAGTCTGGGAGAACAGGAAACTTACTGCCAAAACAAAAGACCGTGTATATCAAGCCTGTGTCCTTAGTACTCTTCTTTATGGCAGTGAAACCTGGACAACTTACTCACACCAAGAGAAACGTTTAAACAGCTTTCATATGCGGTGTCTGCGAATTCTTGGTATTAAGTGGCAAGACAAAATCACAAATACTGAAGTATTGGAAAGATCAGGTTGTATAACGGTTTATTCCATACTCAGTCTTCGTAGACTTAGATGGATAGGATATCTCAGGAGGATGGATGATGGTAGAATACCAAAGTAGTGATGGAACTCTTCGCTGGCTGCTGGGGATGGGGACGGTGCGCTTATGGGAATGTCCCGAATGCTGTGATGTCGGTTCCTAAATCAATCAATCAATCAATCAGGACATTTTTTTTTTGGTGAATTATAGATGGGTAAGAGATCTCAGGGTCAGACTCTACTACGATACAAAGATGTGTGTAAGCGGGACATGATTGATACAGACATTGATAATGCACAGTGGGAGCAAGTCGACGCTGAACGTGTTGCGTGGAGGGCAAACATCAGAAATGGAATTAAGACAAAGGAGAAAGGTATTGCAGATAAGTCACACACCGAGCCTGTGAGACGTAAGATGGTGCATGGCGGTGGGAATGACCACGTGTTCACATGCACCCACTGTGAACGAACATTTACAGCGCGAATTGGCCTTATCAGTCACATTCGCTACCGCCATAGGTAAAAGTTATTATGCCTTTTTGAAGCACAAACTTATGTCTGTCAAAACGGCAAGGTGGCAATGGAGATGAAGAAATTAATAGACGCATTCAATGGGCCGATAAGCTGTATAAACCATTCTAGAATTAACAAGAACGTATATAAATTGAATGTAAAATACTCACTTATTCCTATTTCAAAATTAATTGCACTAGCCGCTTCATGCGTGTAACAGATCAGATGTACAGCAGAAATTAGAACAAACCGTTTTATAACTCTCAGTTCTCGATTTTTCATTTGTCTCTTCTCTTTATATTGTATTCTTCCATTTAATTTACAGGTTTTCACATTGTTTGTCACTTCATTCTCAGTCCGTGAAAATATACTCAGATTCATGACACATTGGATTGATTTTTGATCTGTGCTGTCTTTTCCAAATGATAATGACTGGAGCCAATTTCGAGTTGATGTCATACCATAGACAATAACAATCAATGATAACAAAATCAAAATTTCACAAGCGCATATTAGAAAAGATTTGTTAAAAGTTATGCGTATTGTTTCGGAAACTTTCTTTCCTGGTCCTTCGAATTCGTAATAGTAAGTTTTGTTGTCGAAAGGGCTTGTATATCTCCCTTTCACCTGCATAAATTCAGAATTTACATAGCATGCTATGCTTAACTACTGAAGCAGAGAACTGGAAAAGTTGCATAATGATGTGGAAGTGTGTAGAAAGCAAGCAGAGGCCAACCCCAGCCAAGAGCACCACAATAAATATCAGCACGCAAAAGCCAAATTTCATAGGGCCCAGCTGCAGGCTAGACAGAAAAGCTGGCTGGAGAAAACAGTCACTGAACTTTGAAAGAGACACAAGGAAGTTGTGGAAGCTAATAAAAAAAAGCTTAACTGTGAGGGCACAGGGAGAAGCTCAAAAATTGCACTACATAAAGACGGAAACATCTTAACAGAAAAGCAAGCAGCTGACCATTTTGCGGACTCATTCGCACAAGATAACAATATCGAAATTAGTCCAGAGAAACAACAAGAGATTCGAGAGAAATGGCAACTTACAGGACAGAATTAAATAGTACATAAGGTTATGGAGGCACCACTCACAATCAGTGAACTAAAGCTAGCCATATAAAAACTGTAAATGAGAAATTCACCAGGAGATGATGGTATCTCCAATGAAATTATCAGAAACCTAGGAACAGAGGCCAATGCAAGGCTGTTACAGATCTTCAATAACACCTGGACCCTAGGCAATGTTCCACAAGCCTGGAGAGAAGCAATCATGATACCCCTCCTAAAATCTGGGAAAGTCAGTTCCATTGCCTCCAGCTACAGACAAATTAGCCTCACCAGCTGTCTCTGCAAAACAATGGAACGCGTCATCAATCATAGCCTACAGTGGTACATTGAAAGTGAAAACATCCTTGTGCCACAACAGGCTGGCTTTAGGCAGTGCTACTCTACGGAAGATCAGACAACCTACCTCTTTCAAGAAGTTGAGGATGCATTCCAAGAGAAGTTGGTACTTGCGGCATTGATAGATCTGAATGAAGCCTTTGACAAAATCTGGAAAGAAGGTCTGATGGGGAAACCGAGAAACTGTAAAGTCAATGGAAGAATGTACAAATGGGTGAAAGCATACTTGCACAACAGAAGAGCCCGAGTACAGATAGACGGACTCAAGAGCAAGAAAGTACTACTGCGTCACGGTGTTCCCCAGGGTGGAGTCTTGTCCCCCACACTTTTTCTAATCTTCATCAATGATCTTGTTGTTAATCTACCGGATGGAATTAAAGCGGCAATGTACGCTGATGACCTGGTTTTGTGGAGCACAAATGAACTTGCATCAGTGGTCACTATATTGCTTCAGAGAGATGTAGATACATTTGTTGCATGGGTGGATAGATGGTGTGTCAGCATAAACTCTGACAAGTGCAGCACCACTCTATTTACCCTCTCTCCGAAACAAAAGGCAGGGATCATCCAGATGAATGGAACGCCCCTAAGAGAAGATAAAGAACCACATCCCTTGGTGTATCATTCGACGACAGGCTGACATGGAGAAAACACATCAAAAAAGCAGTAGCAAATGCCAGAAGGAAAATAGCCATCCCGAGACAGCTAAGTGGAACCACATGGGGAGCAAGTTTCATTTGAAGCTCTGAAACTATATGATGATAGTGTTTGGAAACAATTATCTACCTACTTTGTCACTCACCCACCCCTTACCAACGATTTTCACTAAGCCGTACCCACTACAACCTATAATACCGACCATCTTTACTTCATTAAGGGTTTCATTTGAAGCTCTGATACCGTATGGCAATAGTGTTCGGAAGCACGACTTATCTACCTACTTCGCCACTTACCCTCCCCTTACCAATGAATTTCATTAAGCAATAGCCACTACAACCGATAATACCGGCAATCTTTACTTTTTTAAGGTTTTCATTTAACGCTCTGACACCACATGATGATAGTGTTTAGGCCACTAATACTACCACGCGGTGCGCCGCCCCACACCCGGTCGTGTTTTTTAAAAATATTTTTATGTTTATTTTTTACTTTTTATTTTTATAATTAATGTGTTTTGCACCCACTTAATAGTTATCTGCCCTTAGAAACATAAGTGTTTCTTAGAATTATTACCCTTAGATATCACCCCTACATACCACCCCACCCAGATGCGAGACCGAGAAGGAGTGACCTCAATCCAACGAGGTCAAGGTCAATCCCTAAATACTAACCGATACGTGCAAGCCTAACTACTCCCGGCGTGTGTTGTTGCTGTTTGTGACCTAATAGCAAGTTTACGTTAAGTAGTTTGCCATTGCTTTCTGAACACCGGCGCCCATACCCTTACGTAAAAACCACTACAAGGCGGTCTGCTGCCAAATCGCCCGCAGCTGTATTTCGAACCTGGTATGCGGGATTACGAACTGCGTTCGTTAGCTTCTTTGCTACGGAGCCGTTTGGTACCGCGCCGGCAGAAAATCCACCTACTAACCTCACTCCAATGGATCCAAGCCTATTTTAGGACTTACACGACCTGAATGCTAAAGCACTTCTCCCAGTGGATGCACAAATAAATCCAGGCTGAGAACCGAGGGTGCTTGAAACAAGCCAGCAAGAGCCTACACAATGTCCCAGAGGTAATAGCACACTGAAAGATGAATTAACTCTTCACCCAGGAAGGTTAACCTGGTCAATAAACACCCGTAGAAGACGGATGTGTCGACCTAAGCGAGCAAATAAACTTGGCACAATGCAATTACATCTAGGGGGGAAAAAAAAAAACTCCGGATGAACGCAGAAGAAGAATAATTAACTCGATATCCCTATATTTTAGCCTGGGTGTTATTTCTATATGAACTGTAAGCCTGGAATTGGATTCAGAACACGAAGGACCGAGATCTGTGGAGTTGCTTGAACGCCTACGCTGGATGGCGGGGGAAATGGCACTTTAATAACATCAGATGGAAATGCATTAAGGAAGTTTAATGTAGAAAAACCCAAGCACAGGCAGCATTTCACAAGATGAATATTGCCTGTAATTTATTCGTGCCAATCTAGGTAAGAAAAAGAATTGTGAATACATGACCACATCTGATGTATGGAAGTGAATCATGGACAATTAGCAGGCAAGTCATGAATTATATGGAAGCTGTGGTTTTATAGGAGAATGACGAGAACACTGTGGGTGGATAGAAAGAGCAATGAAGGTATATTGAAAGGAGTTAATTTAAAAAGAGAACTGGTTACTCACATAGAAAAGATAGCCCACATTTTGTGGACATGTCATGGGAAGAAGAAAGTTAAAGTATGATCTCAACGGGAAGCTTGGAGGGGAAGAGAGGCAGTGGGAGATCAAGTGAGAAATTGGAAAGTTTGATATCATAGCATGGAAGAACGTGGGTATAACAAATAATTAGCAGCACAGATAGAGAAAGCTATGGACAGACATGATTGCCAACGCCACGCAGAATTTACATTTATTTAAAACAATTAAATTGTTGAGATAATATACTGCATGTCAATGTCCTCAGAATGCCACTGTAAAACGTTCCATGGGCCATTCTTGGCACGCATGCCGTATGTTGCCGACACCTGTTCTAAAGCATACCGCATGAGACAGGAAACCCAAGTGGCTTATTGGTTAGTACGTGGACTTAACCAAAACAGTAGTAGTCCAGGTTCAGTCCTCCCAACCGGCGGGAATCCGTCGCCCAGCCGTACTTGTCCTACATGGGAGCTGCAGAAGTAAAGGCGTCTGATATGATATCAACCACATCACCGGTCGAGCGCCGATTTGTCTATACAATTATGGGACTAGCACCATATATAGGATGTATTTTTAATGAATGTGCAGTGTTTGAAAATATTGCTGGTCCAAGTTTTGTATTGACCTATTATGTTGCATGAACTTTACAGAGGGATGATGAATACAAAACTTGGACCGGCAATATTTTAAAACACTGCAGTCATTTAAAATACACCCTATACTTTAAGCCGACAACCATCTAATAAAAGAAGGTCCCGTATCAGAAATCTACGGTGGGTAAATGAAGTGTCAGGCCCATCACATTTTGTAGGCTGGAGTGCACGCAGGAATAAGTGGTCAGTCTTTCTCTCATGTAGCGAACGTGGGGATGAACCTGTTTTATTTTATTTACCGCTTTGTGGCGACGGGCTTACGAACGCAATCCATAATCCTGCATACAGCTTTCAAAACACAGCTGTGGGCGATTTGGCAGCACACCGCCTTGCGTTGGTTTTCATACACTGGTATGGATGACGGTCATTAAGAAAGCAATGGCAAACTACTGAACGTAAACTTGCCAAGAAATCAGTCAAAAAATGCTGGGGTTGACTGTGACGTCCTGTAAAGGATATGCAACCAACTACTCTGTGGTCAACCCACCCAACCGCTTAAATAGTTAAAAAAATAGTACTGGATCATTTTCTGGGACAGGTGGTGAGGGAGAGAACAGCCAATCCCACCTCATGTCATGACCTACTAGACATGAAGGCATCACCCAGACGGCAGTAGCTGACAGGCAACTTGCCATCTTCTGTTGTCTGTGTTCCGCTGAAGCACTGACTTCCAACAATTCACGCCAGGCTCTTTCCAGCAAGTTTATTTTATAACTTGATCAGACAATCAGTCACTCACCAATCCTTCCTACTAGCCTTTTACAGCATGCATGGCAGGCGCAATCAGTCAGGTGCCGTCTCCACAATGAAGGTTGACTGCAATTTGATGTCCAACATTGTCTCTCTCTCACTTTGACAGTTCATTCTGCTGTTCGTTTCACGTGATGTTATCTTCCCACTTGTAACGTTGTCTACCTTTTGATCACTTGAATTCAACCGTACCTTCAAGTACAGTTTTTATAAGTGTTTTGTCTCTTAACATGTCAGTTAGGTGCTTGTTCACCCTCCAGTCAGTCAGGTGCTTGTTCACTGTCCAGTTAGGTGCTTGTTCACCCTCCAGTCAGTCAGGTGCTTGTTCACTGTCCAGTTAGGTGCTTGTTCACCTTCCAGTCAGTCAGGTGCTTGTTCACCCTCCAGTCAGTCAGGTGCTTGTTCACCCTCCAGTCAGTCAGGGGCTTGTTCATCCTCCAGTCAGTCAGGTGCTTGTTCACTGTCCAGTTAGGTGCTTGTTCTTTGTTCAGTTAGTCAGGTGCTTGTTCACCCTCCAGTCAGTCAGGTACTTGTTCACTCTCCAGTCAGTCAGGTGCTTGTTCACCCTCCAGTCAGGTGCTTGTTCATTGTTCAGTTAGTCAGGTGCTTGTTCATTGTTCAGTTAGTCAGGTGCTTGTTCACTGACCAGTCAGGTGCTTGTTCATTGTCCAGTCAGGTGCTTGTTCATCGTCCAGTCAGGTGCTTGTTCATCATCCAGTTAGGTAATTGTTCATCATCCAGTTAGGTAATTGTTCATCGTCCAGTTAGGTAATTGTTCATCAACCAGTTAGATGCTTGCTCATGGACCAGTTAGGTGCTTGTTCATCAATCAGTTAGGTGCTTGTTCATCTTCTAATTAGGTGTTTGTTCATTGTCCTATCAATCAATCAATCAATCATTGCCCAGTTAGGCAGGTTGGTTTTACTATTTTAGAGTCAGAGGATAAAGAGCAGAGGAAATAAAATGCTATTATCCCAAATTAACTACAACATCATAAAATAAAAAACCAACACACTCAAAGAAATCCCACAAAATGTACACACTACTCAAAACACAAATAGAACAATCGACAGGATAACGAAAATGAAGTTTATTATTGGTCCTCCATGCTAGGAAGAAATAAAATATAAATGAGATAAAATGAGTTGATCATGAAATGGCATCCTGCTCAATTCTATGATTTAAAAAGTATAGAAGATATAACAGTAAAAACAGACTCAACATAAATGAATGGAAAAGAAAAAGAAAACAACTAGAACAATATTTTTAAAACGCACAATACGTATTTAAAACTAACCATAAACTTTGTACATATATTAACCACACATTTATACACATGAAAAATGACTCCTGTAATGGGGTTCCTGTCAGCCAATGGAAATATAGAATCCAAAATCGGAAGCACAGCTACTGGTAGGGTCACCCATGTTGGACAGGTCAAGGGAGAGGGACCAGACTAAGAGACACACAAACCTGCTGCCTTGTAGGTAGACTGCGGATAGTCAAAGGCTAGGGAAAGCACCTCGAAAAATGCTTGTCGAAATCGGATGTACTGAGTAGTGCAACGTAACTTAATTCATGTCACAAATTAAAATTACTCAGTATGGTGCTAATCCCGTGAAATCCCATCATGCGGTGATAGTGCCAGGCCCCCTGTCTCGAGGGGTCCACCCCACACTATTGGTGGTCACCTTCCCCTGTGCTGTGGAGTCAAGGCACAGAGGAGCAGGTTAAGAACTACTGACCAAACACCCCGGACACTCAACATACTACAGTGGAATGCAGAAGGAGTTTATAACAAGAGTCTCCCTAACAAAGCGTTTTCATAAAGATAGCATACATGTGGCATGCATTCAAGAGACACACCTCAACGCCAATTGCAAATTTTCAGTCAGAGGATATCAGGCCACACATTTCGACCGCAAAGGACACAAAGGAGGAGTTCTAATACTTATACGAAATACAATACCTTGCAGCGAAATATCTGTGATCTCTGACAACCAAACGGAAATTATAGGTGTTGATATAATGATAAAGGACGTGAAAATAAGAATTTACAATCTGTATAGCCCAGCATATAAGGACCTTACAGTCTCAAACATGAAAATAACTGACACAAACTGCATTATTGTCAGAGACTTTAATAGCCGTTCAGAAAGATGGGGATACCCAGATACTGACAAAAGAGGAGATGAAGTGTAGGACTGGGAAATAGACTCAAATCTCCATCTACTCAACAAAGCGGATGACACACCAAGCTTCTAATCCAGAAGATGGATTACCACTTCTACTCCAGACTTAGCTTTCTGCACAGGAGACATCCTCCACAAAACTGATCACCATATGCTTGACCAATTAGCAGGTAGTGACCACAGACCAATCAAGCTTGTAACGAATATGGACTGGAACAAAAGCCTTTGCCCCGCTGGAATTACAAACGAGCAGATTGAAACAGATGTGCCATACAAACCGACAAATATGTTTAAAACAGCAAGAAGGAAACAGCAAATATCATGAATGGGTAGAAAAACAAGAATGGAAGTCCCTCAAGATGTAGAAGAAAACTGTAAATTAATTAGAGTAATTAGATGTAGACAGCTGACATGTTTGTGCATGTCTTGAGGAGTCCTACAGCCATGTGTTACCAGGGGCCCATAATGAAAGCAAAGAATAGTGATACTATTAACATACTATGCGTGTCATAAGATGCAACTCAGGAGGGTGGGTACAGGTCTAGCTACTTCATCCTGTGGACAACTTGAACTGCAAAACTCAAAAACCATGAACTGGTCTAAAGGGAAGAAAAATAACTCAGTCAACCATGATGAAAGGAGGCAGGCTCTTTGTGGAGGAAGTCTTAATGAGTCTGGATTGCTGATTGACCTCTTTTTACCTAGGAAGATTTCCAGAACTAGCACCCAGATTGTTAGAACTATGTATGAATTGGTAAACAGCACAATTGGTAGGCAACATTAAATATGATAAGAATAGTATCTTTCAGAACTATGCAAAACAAGATGAAAAGGAGCAGGCAAAAAGTTTCTAATCACATGTGAAACAGTGCTGTTCTGGGACAAGAACACAGACCAGGTCCAAGACGACTGGTGATTGTGTGAGAGGGTGAATGATTGAGTGCCCAAGCTTATCAGCACGCCACATGATGATAATGACAACTGCCATATTATGCTGCTGCTACTCGCAGTTAGTTAGGATGTGGATACAGAAATTGGTGTTGGTAGATAACACTATAGCAACCCTGGATACCGTTCACCAGCCCATCTGTACAGCCTGGAAGGTGAATTCATCCAACAAGATAGTCAACTTGGCACTTAAAAGTGTTATCAATCCATTTGACACTGTGCTGAAAAATGTTATCCATCCATTTGACACTGCTAAAAGAGTCAAGTATCTATTAACACTGAAGGTTTTATCCACCCATTTGACACCAGGTTTATTCTGCTGCACTACCTATCTGACACAGTTTAGACTCAGACTGACATTGTGCTAAAGGTGCGAAATATCTGCTGACACAAAGTTGTATCTACCCATTTAACACCAGACTTAATTAAACTGCTGCCCAGCCTATCTGACACAAAGCTTAAGCTCATGAACTCATACAACACTAAGTGTATGGGATTTATTGTTTCTATTCACATTTAAAGGCTGTCATTGGTTCCCCTGACAAAGTGCATACACATATTGTAGTAACACCAGCACAAAGTAAATTCATACAATAAAACAGTACAAAGAGTCTATAACATTGTTGCAGCTTCACAAAGAGAGGACCATATAAACAAAGATTTCATGTTTTTTAAAGAGTGTCACCACTAAACTGAGACTGCCATTCTCCTTGTTTATCAACAGGCCAGTTATAATGTGGCCAAAATTAACTGCCAAGTGCTTCCATAACATTTAAAATCAATTAGCAGAGTGCTAGCTTATTTCCGCTGCCTCGATTCGAATGTCCATAATGCATAGCATAAATCTTTTTTTTAATTCAAATTTTTTTTTCTATCTTTAATAATGAAGTAAACCAAAGAAAATGATTTTATACATGATGACATGGTTATTACAAAAACTGCTTATGTAACGAGTCTTAATATAACGATTATCATTTCATAAAAACAGCACATTAATAATGAGCGTTAAAAAAATGGTTATCAACAAATGCCATAATGATCTCTGTTTCCCGTTCTACTTGTTTCCGTCTGTGTTAAGTAAGTGTGTTTTGGCTTAATTTTCTGTCTGGCTGTTTCTGAATTGTTACTGTTTTTTAATTAAAAACTCATCAGGTGACAGGAGTGCTAAAAAAAAATACCACCCAGTTATTAATGAAGAAAACTGTGACTGAGGGAAAAATTTGATTTACTGAACTGCCAGATTTAATACCCCATTCCAATTAGTAGTCATGAAATCAACAGTTTACGTGTTGTATTGTATGATGTTTCCATCAAACTCCTAAGTTAACCACTGCATTTTAAACTGTCATGCAGCCCTTTATGTTCTCGATGAAAAAAGTCCAGTCATTGATCTGTGGTGTTTCTGGCCGACAGGTGTGTTTACACATCGGTGTCGTACCAGAGGTTGGGGTTGTCATCGGTGTGAGGTCCCAGGGCTGGGTCCGGGTTGTCAAAATTGATCAGGTCAGGCAGGTTGTTCATGGGGCTATAGGCACTGCCATGCTGGCTGCCAATGTCCAAGCCGTGCATGGAGTCAATTGGAACTTGTTCATAACCTGAGGTGGCAAATGACAGTAAAGTATCAACCGTATTCAGTTTCACAAAATATACCTGGGGTGGGAATTGACAATTAAAAAGAAAAACATGTCTCGACACAAGTCTGTGATGTGATGGGACTATCATATTTTGTAGGTCCGAATACATAGAGAAATAGGTGCCAGTCTTGTCCTCTGTTGGCAGACAACGAACGCAAGTGTTGAACTCTCGTCCAGCTGTACTCATAAAATTATGAGCACAGCTCCTTGACCACCAAATGATAATAAAGTATCAACAGTTGTGGTATATTAAAACGTCTCTACCAACCTCCTATTATTGACGCTTTAAAAATACAAATCCCTAGTAGTTACTTTTTAAGTACCATATGTTATGGGAGAAAAACGAGGCTAAATTAACCTGTGTGAGTCATCTCTTATTTGGCCTTAGTTTAAAATCTGGGCCTGGTGATTGATTGTTCAAGTACCTGGCCAGACCGCGCTTGATTTTAAAACAAGGGATCAGTAGCCATTTTGGTCAGCGAACACAAAGGACACACACACGTTAAGCCTCCTCCGCGCGGGGAAGGGTAATTTTAATAAGGTACATTTTGATAAGGTACATATACCATTGTGTTAATATAAGAATTATTAAGATGATAAATCAACAATTCTTGTACACTAGAGCCTGATTGATTTTTACTACAGAGCAGCCATGTTTTTGCCACGCTGTCAAATTTCTATGCTTCCGATTTCAAATTCCTAGGTTTAAATAACTTCTATGCATTGTGTATCATACCACTATCAATGCCTATAAATCTGTAAATATCCTATGTAGTGTAGATTCACTCTTAAGGACATTTCATGAAACTTTCTCTCCATGCGGACGCATAATAATGATAACGCATCTTATGAACCAGTTCATGTTGGAGAAATTGTTTTGCTAACTGCTAATCTGTATCTTGAGCTATCGTACAATTTCAGTACAATCTTCTTGTTTACAGTTTAGTAACAACACAATATGTGTGATGGACATGTAATCTATATATATAAAATGCAATGTCTGTCTGTCGTTTATTCGTTCGGGAACGGTCCATCCAATTGAGATGAAATTTTCTACACGTCTTCTTCTCATTCCGGTGCTGCCAACTGTCATAGTTTGTTAGTTTACAAACAGCTATTTACATAATAAAACTTAATTTTGTAATTTACATTATAATTTATATATAGCGAGGGGACTTAACTTAAGAAAAGTTATATCAAGGGACATACCTTTTAGTAGCATTGCTATATATTTTATATATAATTGTTGCATTGTTATCAAAGCTTTATAAAATGTTTGTCTACAGTTATGTACAGGCATATGCGTTATAATATATAATGATAAAATCTTTAAGGCATTTAAAAAGTTTTCATAAAAATAATGCATCTATTTTAAATACGTGAAAATTTTCTAACTCATATTTTTATTTTTTCTTCTACATCTATACAGTCATCCCCGCATTTATTGGGTTTTTGTGATATCTTTATAAGTTTACGTTCAGTAGTTTCAGATTCTTCTCAAGATGTATTTGCTGGCTTTCAGTAGTACACTTGGTCTGGTCGGAGGCTGGGATGATCCTTCTCGGTCATTTGGCTAGGATCAGACACATTTGCTGCATTCCCCCCCCCCCCCCAGTATTGCACCTGGTCTGGTCGGGGGTGGGGGTGATCAAACCACCTCACATAGCTTCACTTTAAATGTGGACCACTGTGGGCAATAGCTCACAGTAAGACTAAGGGTCTACGCCAAAAATAGGGGAAGGCGGGGGAACCAGCTGGTCTGGGGTAACCGCCAAACCTACCAAAAAAAAATTGCCCTATTTAGTTATTGGGATGAAGATTGTTCTCTTCCAATCTGTTCGCCATATTTCCGGGAACGGGAACAGGAGCTTATATGACTACTAATATGAATTAAATGAGACGCTCCCCACCAGGGACTGTGCGAAGCCAGGCCGGGTCATCTTTTTTGGGAACGGGAACAGGAACGGGAGTCGAATATGAATTAAATGAGACACTCCCCGCCAGGGGCTGGGCGAAGCCGGGGCGGGTCGTCTTTTTTGGGAACGGGAGCAGGGGCCGAATATGAATTAAATGAGATGTTCCCCGCCAAGGGCTGGGCAAAACCGGGCCGGGTCGTCTTATTTGGGAACGGGAACAGGGGCAGGGGCCGAATATGAATTAAATTAGACGAAACCCGCCAGGAACTGGGCGAAGCCGGGCCGGGTCAGCTAGTCCTTTCATAAATATGCTAGGGAAATGCCATGTGGGATGAATATAATCTCATGAAAGAAAGAAAACGCATTTTATTTATATATGGGGTTATCATATTTTAATGTGTTTTTGATATTGAAAATCAGCCCATGCCTGTTCTGGAAATTCAGTGTGGTCAGTTCAGTTATAAGTTGGGGTATCTTCATTGCACTCCGGACATGTCCATAGGTGCTCAGATCCTCCCCCAGCATATGCATCAGCGTCCGGTGGCTAATAGTGCCAGTTCTGTGTTGGTTGATGAGGTGCCTTGTTTTCCCGATGTACCTCTCGCATCTGGCCGTGCCGATTCCGACTCCCAAGTCTTTCATCCTGGACAGCGATGTGGATTCACTGACGTCAAAGTCCTCTGTTCTCGCCATATCTTTGAGGACATTAATAACATCGGCACGATCCATGGGCTGGCCATCTACAGGGGGTGCAGAACCAGCCAGTTTATCAGCTCGTTCATTTCCCTCGATTCCCGCATGCCCCGGGATGAAGATGAAGGTGACTTTACGGACAACAGACTTCCGCAGCGACTCAGTCCACTGTCTACGTACAGATCCATCTTCGACCTTCTGAATCATGCTCATTGAATCACTTAGTACACACATGTTGGTATAATGCTGTGATTCCAGCCATATGAAAGCCTGTGTAACTGCCATCACCTCCATCGTCATGCTGCTTGTGGTCATAGAGTGGGCACGACTGGATTCTTGAACGATGTGGTCATCAGTGTGGTCATTACATTTATCTATATGTCTAATCAGATCTTGATTACTGCCTGAACTGTTTGTCCAAAAATGTTGATGATTACATCAATTGCTTGTTGATGTTTGTTCAACAGTGGTTGTTATATATGTTGTAAACAATCAATGTCCTCTAACACTATATACCAGTTAACATGGTGATAAGTGGGAATGGAGAAGTACGCATAGACACAGATGTATAAAAGAGTGAAGTATTTTCCTCTTTGTGTTTGTGGTAGAATTCCATGATCACCTTGCATTCTAGAAGTGAAAGAGAATCAAACAAATCCCCAAGGGATCCCCTAGACACAATTAAGCCAATATTCTCATATATTAAAATCCACATCCCACAACAATATATTAGTTCAGCAAAGTGTAACATGATTGAGAGTAACAGCAGTTCCATGGCTGATACTGCCAGTGACATATGAAGTGTTAGCACATCACATATTCTACACCATAATCAAGTGGCGTATTAAGTTCTCTTCCTCATACTTTTTCTTCTCAGACAAATATCATCATCATCATCATCAAGTGCCCTGCCAGCTGGCGTAGGCATTCATGGCTCTCCACAGATCTCAGTCTTTGGTTTTCAGGATCAACTCTGCTGCTGATACCCATCCAGCATCATTTCTCTTGGTCTGCCTCTCTTCCCCTCGATCTTTCCAGTTGTCATGATGTTCTCCAATGCCTCTATTCTCATCACATGACCAAAGGAAGATGTTTTCTCTTTCTTATCGTTGTATATAATGTTTTAGTTTCATTAGCCTGTTTCAGGTAGTCGTTGTTAGTTACTCTGGTGGTCCTTCAAATATCATAATATTCCAAAAACTCTGGTACCCATTTTATGAGGCTGATCAATCCCAGAGCTGCGTTAGAAATGCACTGTGCTGACATGATACTGGTGACTGAACTCAATCATTATCTTGGTAAGTAAGTGTAATAACGACTACACCACCACAGCCTTGAATATAATATGTTTTCCAACACGCATCCAGAAGTGGCAAAGTTAGTTGTATATTCTTTACGGGACATAGCAGTCAACTCTAGCATTTATGGCCATTTGTGATTTCTTGACAGACAAGTTTAAATAGTTTGCCTTTGCTTTCTGAATGACCGGCACTAATATCATTGAATGAAAACCAGCGTAAGGCGGTCTGCTTCCAAATCACCCACAGCTGTGTTTCAAATGCGGTAAGCAGGACTGCGAATGGCTTTCGTAACCCCTTTGTCACAGCATTGAAGTGATAAATATCTTATAAAAGAACAAGTATTTTGAGGGCACCACAAAAAGTGCCGAAGACTAGAAGATAGATGGGGGGAATCATCTTCACAAGACAACTTGTTTCCACATCTGTGTATTGTCAGCATTCAGCTTTCACCAAATATTTCCCTGTCCATGTCTGAACATTATTTGTTTAGTGCAATATTTGTTTTTTTTAAATGTTGCACATCCCTTACGGGACGCTGCAGTCAACACCAGCATTTTTCAGCTGCTGTTGATGTACTAGGCAAGATTATGCTCAGTAGTTTGCCATTGCTTTCTGAGCGACCGGCTCACATATCCCGTAAGTTACCAAAGCAGTGAGAACCACTACCGATACTCGCGCAGGTTACGTTACTTACGAGAATATACGGGATTACGGAGAAAGACATCAACCCCTAGGCCAGGGAGACCAGCCATTTTAACCAGTAAGTATAGTATGGTGTTAGATAACTTTGTGGTAAATGTAACAAACAAAAATAACTTCGAGAACCAACATCAAGGTCCACCATGATGCCTGTAACGTGTGTGAATGTTTCTGTAACAAGTACCTGTTGGGCTCACATCATTAATGCTAATATACATGTCTACCAACCAGTGCCAACCATGGACACCATCTAAATTGCAAGAGAACAAACATTATATATGAAATGAAGTGCCAGGGATAAGCTGCTGGAGTCACCAGACAAGACAGAATTAGAGAACAGAAAAACTATATATGGCATTCCCTGCACTGAATGTATACAGAGGCAAACACAACAATCTAGGACAATGCTTGCCAGTGTGTTACTGATGCTGCTTGCGTTACCAGGGCCCATAAGGGAAGCAAAGAACTGTAACATACCACATATGTCGTAAGAGAACAGTAGGGATGGTTGGTATCTCATGCTGTAGAAAACTTTAGCGAGAAAACTCAATCTATCACAAGCAAGTCTACAAAGGGCCTGGCTTGAGTTTCTTTAGGACTTATGCTCCACTGGGAGATAGAAGGCTAAAGAAAACATAGCAGGAGGCTGGCCAAGGCATTCACACTGACAGAATCCCATGTGATGAATCAGCTACTGAGTGTTGATAAGCACCGCAATGTTTTGGACATCTGGTAAGACTGTGTGACTACAAGCAAATAGACACGGGCAATATTGCTAGAGGTTGCTTCTTTTTACCTCTTCCATGGAGAGTAAGTCACAACTACTTATGCACAAGAAAGGCCAATGAGTCCAACTTCAGCACACATGTGCGTCAGGTTCCCTTAGATAGATTCCAAGGCTCTAACTACCCATGGGTAGGCACACATGTGTGTCAGGTTCCCTTAGATAGATTCCAAGGCTCTATCTACCCATGGGTAGGCACACATGTGTGTCAGGTTCCCTTAGATAGATTCCAAGGCTCTATCTACCCATGGGTAGGCACACATGTGTGTCAGGTTCCCTTAGATAGATTCCAAGGCTCTAACTACCCATGGGTAGGCACACATGTGTGTCAGGTTCCCTTAGATAGATTCCAAGGCTCTAACTACCCATGGGTAGGCACACATGTGTGTCAGGTTCCCTTAGATAGATTCCAAGGCTCTAACTACCCATGGGTAGGCACACATGTGTGTCAGGTTCCCTTAGATAGATTCCAAGGCTCTATCTACCCATGGGTAGGCACACATGTGTGTCAGGTTCCCTTAGATAGATTCCAAGGCTCTATCTACCCATGGGTAGGCACACATGTGTGTCAGGTTCCCTTAGATAGATTCCAAGGCTCTATCTACCCATGGGTAGGCACACATGTGTGTCAGGTTCCCTTAGATAGATTCCAAGGCTCTAACTACCCATGGGTAGGCACACATGTGTGTCAGGTTCCCTTAGATAGATTCCAAGGCTCTAACTACCCATGGGTAGGCACACATGTGTGTCAGGTTCCCTTAGATAGATTCCAAGGCTCTAACTACCCATGGGTAGGCACACATGTGTGTCAGGTTCCCTTAGATAGATTCCAAGGCTCTATCTACCCATGGGTAGGCACACATGTGTGTCAGGTTCCCTTAGATAGATTCCAAGGCTCTATCTACCCATGGGTAGGCACACATGTGTGTCAGGTTCCCTTAGATAGATTCCAAGGCTCTATCTACCCATGGGTAGGCACACATGTGTGTCAGGTTCCCTTAGATAGATTCCAAGGCTCTAACTACCCATGGGTAGGCACACATGTGTGTCAGGTTCCCTTAGATAGATTCCAAGGCTCTAACTACCCATGGGTAGGCACACATGTGTGTCAGGTTCCCTTAGATAGATTCCAAGGCTCTATCTACCCATGGGTAGGCACACATTTGTGTCAGGTTCCCTTAGATAGATTCCAAGGCTCTATCTACCCATGGGTAGGCACACATTTGTGTCAGGTTCCCTTAGATAGATTCCAAGGCTCTATCTACCCATGGGTAGGCACACATGTGTGTCAGGTTCCCTTAGATAGATTCCAAGGCTCTATCTACCCATGGGTAGGCACACATGTGTGTCAGGTTCCCTTAGATAGATTCCAAGGCTCTATCTACCCATGGGTAGGCACACATTTGTGTCAGGTTCCCTTAGATAGATTCCAAGGCTCTATCTACCCATGGGTAGGCACACATTTGTGTCAGGTTCCCTTAGATAGATTCCAAGGCTCTATCTACCCATGGGTAGGCACACATTTGTGTCAGGTTCCCTTAGATAGATTCCAAGGCTCTATCTACCCATGGGTAGGCACACATTTGTGTCAGGTTCCCTTAGATAGATTCCAAGGCTCTATCTACCCATGGGTAGGCACACATGTGTGTCAGGTTCCCTTAGATAGATTCCAAGGCTCTATCTACCCATGGGTAGGCACACATGTGTGTCAGGTTCCCTTAGATAGATTCCAAGGCTCTATCTACCCATGGGTAGGCACACATGTGTGTCAGGTTCCCTTAGATAGATTCCAAGGCTCTATCTACCCATGGGTAGGCACACATGTGTGTCAGGTTCCCTTAGATAGATTCCAAGGCTCTATCTACCCATGGGTAGGTTTACTCTTCTTAATTTTGCCAGGACAGCAGTCTTATGGCCTACTTGTTGTGATTTCCAAATGATGTGAATTACACGTTATCAAATTTTGTGGGTAGCTTTTCCAATTTTGTAGAAACTTCATCTGTGCAGTTGCTGTACTGGCCAACATTTGATTTCCAACTTGCTATGGAATGTTTAACGTGGACTAGAGCCTCCAAGTTTTCCACACTTGAATAACGAAGATACAAACTACAGATTACACAATTTATGGCCTGGCATATTTCACTGCATCTCGTCAGTTACATACTGCAGAATTCACACAACAGAAAATAAAGTACAATACTTAGATAAATCCTTTAAGGTGAAATATACACATATTTGCACAGTAATTTCAATTGTCTACCACTGTAATTTTAAACTATCATGTCTTTCTGTTTGCACAAAACTGTCCTATATTCTATTGTTTGTGTCTTTGTTATGCAAATTCACTATGGGAAAACATTGTTTTGATTTTCCACACTTGTCTTAGAAAGGCTTGATTAATGTCTGATTTGCTACCCCTGTATCATGGTAAATATACCATCCAGTTACCAAGAGAGTGGGGAAAAAGACAACAATCAACCAATACACGAGTGTCAGCAACTACTATATGTGAGGAAAATACTGAGGAGATCTGAGCACTTATGCTTGCTTGCATTCACTGGCTGTGAACTCCGGCGTGAAGTCCTGTATGTCGGATGAATACATCCTGTTGTCCAACATCAATGTGATGTCATACCAGACCTGAGGTTTGCGTGAGTATTCGTTGTCCCATGTCTGGCTCATTGGTGTGCAGACTGGTGGTTCCTCGCCATGCAGGCAGATACTCTCTGGCTTCGGAGGAATATAGATCCTACTGATGTTAGCCAGGTCTCCGAAGGGACCTGTTGCCCGGGACGCACGGCGCGGACGTGTCAGCAGGTCTTAGCCAGTATAGATCCCGGCCCTGGTGCCTTGGAAACACCTCTGCGTCCCTATGCACTTATGTAGTGCATGGTTCGAAGTGCAGTGAGGATGATCTGACAACTAGCTAGCTATACCATACTTTTTCTTTTTATGAAAAATCCAGTCAAAACCGTATGATGAACCTGGTCTTCCTGAGACAGGCAGAGGCTGTAATCTGTGACCTACTCTGCCCCAAGAGGCTAGAGGTGGATGATGAATCATAAGGGTAGCTTCTAACAAGGGCATACTAAACAAACTCAATGCAGTCCAGGTGACACTTTACTTAAAACAGGAAAACTTCCAACTTAACAGCCGATGTAGACAAGTTACCATCCATATGGGGATAGACAGCAGAAAGATATGCATTGAAACAGGTGATTCAGATGCCTAGCGACAACGCCTGTGACAGGTTACAACAAATACCTGTAGGTCCCTGTCCCACATCTGAGTGTGGCCCTCCGTGCCCATACAGGCTGCCCTGAGAAGCTTGGGGGTTTGTAGATGTGGTCCCTGGAGTCTTCCAATGGCATCGACACATCAAAACCAGGAGGCTAGAAATGGTATAGGTACATGACATCATTCAAGTGTAGGCAGGTTATAATAATGTACACTATTATCATTATTATATCAAATTATCACACAAACATAACAGAAGACAAACAGCATTCATTGGTCATGTGATGAGAAGAGAGACACAGGAAAATAATGCAATGACTGGAAAGATCAGTGGGAAAAGAGCAAACGAATGAACTTTACTTTCAAAGGGCCACAAATTGGACACGCAGGCCCGTCCTACATTCAGTCTAACGAAGCCTGCCAGTACAACGTCTGCCATGCTCCAAATGGGTCTCTGTGGCGAGGTGGTTGGGCAAACTGCCATCATGTTCCAAAGGCTGTGGGTTCAATTCTAGACTGTGATCTGGTTCACGAGTGCAGTTTTCTCTGAGGGTCGTAGCCGGAGCTACGGAGTTTGTACAAGAGGTCGTTGCTCCCCCAGACTGTTCTATAATTGGGTATATACAATGTCATGATGCAAAACTGTCCTGAATCTCTTGCTTAAGTGAACTTGAACTGGGTATATTCAACATTATGATGCAAAACTGTCCTGAATCTCTTGCTTAAGTGAACTTGAACTGGGTATACTCAACATTATGATGCAAAACTGCCCTGAATCTCTCACTAGCGTGAACCACTAGAATGATGGGGTATACAAGTCATGTTGCAAAACTGTCCTGAATCTCTTGCTTAAGTGAACTTAACCTGGGTATATTCAACATTATGATGCAAAACTGTCCTGAATCTCTTGCTTAAGTGAACTTAACCTGGGTATATTCAACATTATGATGCAAAACTGTCCTGAATCTCTTGCTTAAGTGAACTTGAACTGGGTATACTCAACATTATGATGCAAAACTGCCCTGAATCTCTTGCTTAAGTGAACTTGAACTGGGTATATTCAACATTATGATGCAAAACTGTCCTGAATCTCTTGCTAAAGTGAACTTGAACTGGGCATATTCAACATTATGATGCAAAACTGCCCTGAATCTCTCACTAGCGTGAAGCACTAGAATGATGGGGTATACAAGTCATGATGCAAAATTGTCCTGAACCTCTTGCTGCTTTCTCTATCTCCTTCTCCATTAATCTTATCAGTCATGACAATATACACAACCTTTTCTCTTCTCATAACATGCTCAAAATATTCTGACTGTTGTCAGTGTCCTTTACCCTTGTATCCTGGCCTTCTTTCAAAACCTGTGACTACCTCATTCTGTCTGTCAACGGTACTTTAATATATTCTTTCATACAACCACATTTCTATGACTTCTAACTTGTTGGCTGAATGTTTATGTTAAACCTGGATCTTATGTTGTATGCAAGAATTTCATTTCTAACAATTAATTACTGCATCATATGTTGCTCATATTATAACATGCAGTTTTTGTATGTATTATTGTGTGAAACATATACTAAAGAAATGTCACCTTCTCACCTACATTATGATCTTTGTGGCCACTCACCAAACCCCAATAGTGTTCTTGTCTTGTGAATGTACCATACGTAATATGCATTGTTTATGCTTACAAAATCCATTTGACAATTATTTTTTTTTTCCTATGTAAATGTAACATGCACATTTGATGAATGAAAGATGAGTGATCGAAAGGGCCGAATGTAAGATGGGCCTGCGTGCCCAATTTGTTACCCTTTTAAAATAAAGTTTGTTCGTTCGTTCGTTACCTCTTTTGACTTCATGTTCTTGCAGTCTAGTCAAGGTGGCAGAAAATCACCCACTTGACTCATTTAATTGCCTTGCTTCTATGGTGAAAGGGTTACGAATGCAATTCGTAAATCCTGTATACCACTTTCGAAACACAGCTGCAGGCGATATGGAACAAGGCCGCGTTGTGTTGGTTTCCTCACAATAGTATGAGTGCCGGCAGTTCAGAAAGCAATGGCAAACATCTGAGAGTAAGCGTGGTTCACTGCCCACCCGCTCCCATCATCTTGTTCATCTTCTCTTATACTCACGAGTAGGCCACATGCTGAGGGAGATACTGAGCAGGGGATCTGAGCACTTACGGACTGAATAGTTCAGGATGTACAGTGGGGATAATCTTCAGTGGGGATAATCTACAGTGGGGATAATCTGTCGACTATCTACATTATAATACTACATGATGCACTGTTACAAACACTATTAGACATTCATAGCGTTTCAACAGACAAGCATGATGTACACAAACTTACATCAGTCCAATTATCTCTATAGTACAATGAACTGTCAGTTCCAGGGACAGATGTCTTTTGTAATCTTGTGGCTTGTCCTTGTACATACGGGACAGAACTGCAGCAGCATAAGTGGCTACAGAATGACATAGGAGAAACACATTTAAAAAATAATAACAATTGTTCAAATTAATAATACAAACACAATAGTCAATAAGCCACACTGGCATAGTGGTTAGTATGCTTGCCTATCAACACATGACCAGGTTTAATTCTCAACAGTGGCAGGTAGTTGTCATAACTTTCATTGTATCCTTAAATATCAGCCCCACCAGTTAAATCCCTAAACATTAGCCCCAGTTGTTAAATCCATAAACATTAGTCCTAAACGCTAAATCCTTAAACATCAGTCCGAACTGTTAAATCCCGAAACCCCCGGGAAGGTTAACCCGGTCAACAAATGCCCACATAAGTTGGATGTGTCGGCCTAACGGCGCAAGAACGCAGCTTTGCTGTAAACAGGCACAACACAATCACATCCGGAAAAAAAAACTCCGGATGAACGCAGAAGAAGAAGAAATCCCTAAATGTTAGTTTCAGATGATGTTAAATCCCTAAACATTAGTTTCAGATGTTAAATCCCTAAATGTTAGTTTCAGATGTTAAATCCCTAAACATTAGTTCCAGATGTTAAATCCATAACCATTAGTTCCAGATGTTAAATCCTTAAACACCAATCCCAACTGTTGAATCCCTAAACATCAGTCCCACCCATTAAATCCTTAACATTAGCCCCAGTTGTTGCTTGCTGGTGCTTGCTTGCATTCACTGGCTGTGAACTCCAGCATGAAGTCCTGTATGTCGGATGAAGGCAGTGTGATGTCATACTGGACTGAGGTTTGCGTGAGTATCTGTTGTCCCATGTCTGGCTTATTGGTGTGCAGACTGATAGTTCCTCTCCATGCAGGCAGATACTCTCCAATTTTGGAAGAATCAGCGATCCTACTACGTTAGCCAGGACCCTGAAGGGACCTGTTGCCCAGGACGCACGGCTAGGACGTGTTAGTAGGTCTTAGCCAGTATAAACCCTGGCCCTGGTGCCTTGGAAACACCTCTGCGTCCCGCACCAGTTGTTAAATCTGTAAACGTTAGTCAAAGTTGTTAACTATCATATATTAATTCCCGCTGTTTGGAGCCACACCACTCAGGCACTCCAGGTGTAAAGATCACAACCTCCTCCTTTTGTCAGGAACATAATTATTATTTATAAGAAATTGAGTTAATATACAGAAAACAAACATGGATATGCTCACCAACTCCCTCATTTCTCACAACATCCTGCTCTTGTAAGGAACATAATTATTTGTAATAAGATTAGTCATTAGTAGCGGTTCCAACATCACAGCAAAGGGTCATCCCCATTATGCTCCATTCCCATGAATATCACATAAAATGTTCCCAACTGCCCCGTGTTAAAAGTGGAAAAGACAGGAGTCTCGACAAACAACGCTCAGGCACACTGTGCAAGATGCCACCGCCAGAATGTCACCACAGAAGTCCTCTATGAACAATACAGTTCATCCTTGATGGAATTGGCAGTCACTTTCCCAACCAGATGTTCCCTACAAAGTCTTGATGTTTCTAGATATGTTGTTCCGTTTCTAGATGTTTTCTAGCCAGCCACGCCATTTTTTCTCCGAACTGTAGATCACACCAAAAAAAGACAACCTCGAAAGATGTAAAGAAACATTTCACTGTACATAATGCCATCGCCAGAATGCCAACACAAAAGTCCTCCTCGAAAACACAGTTCATCATCGATGGAAACGGCATTCACTAGCGAGACGAGCATCCACATATTTCTGCATAAGGCAAGAAAACTGGTCGCTTCTGCGACACACCAGCCGCCATACATGCAGATATTTCTGGGTGTTGTTGTTCCGTTTCTAGATGTTATCTAGCCAGCTACGCCATTCTGAGCATGCAGATCACACCACAACACCTCTGACAGATGTAAAAACACATTTCACTGTACATAATGCCGAGTCCAATAATGCCAAAACAACAGTCCTCCACGAAAGCACGTTTCATCGTCAAAAGAAGTGGCCGTCAACCAGAAGACCAGCCACCACACATTTCTGCATAAGGCACAATAACCGGCCAATTCTGGGACACAGCCCTCCGCCATTGATCTGAACATGCAGATCATGCTCCACAACCTCAGGCAGATTTACAAGCATTTCACATAAAATTCACAACTCACAGCATCACATCATGCACTCAACTCAGTAACAGGGCAACGGAACCATATTTGTAATGAGATAATGTACAAAAAACAGATATACCAACTCCGTCATTCCTAGAGTGTAGAAGCTCAGTGAGTGGAGCAGTAGCACCTTCCTGCTTAATCATCTCAGCTTCTTCCTTGTCTGCTGCAAGCTCATACAGTACCCCAGCTGCCACAAGCTGGAAGTTCTCAATGGGTGAGAACAGTAGCTGCAGAAACACAAGACATTCCCCCTTACCTTCTACTAAATTTGTATGCTTAATAATAGCAATAGTAATCATGACTGGCAACTTGCCGTCTTGATAGATGAAAGTTTACGAAATCGAGTTATACCTCTCCACAGCACAAAGCCTGGGCTAAATTAGAGACCATGTCTTGCCCATGCAGCATGATCCTTCTCTCGGCCTGTCTTAGGGTTTTATACTTGCCTTGTTTACGCCAGAGGAAAGATAACACCAATACAACAGGAACAAACCCAGCTACAGAAGCTACCGGATCAGCGAAACAATGCTCTAACTGTCCACCTGTGGAGCTTCGATCCTAAACCAGTTGCCAACCAAGGCTTTAGGCCTGGTCTGCTCTGCTTTGGCATTTAGTCTTAAGGTTGCATTTCCTTGGACCAGAATAAGGCAAAATGTCATGGCAAGGCAGACCAGGCCCTAAGCCTTGGTTGGCAGCTGGTCTAGGATCGAAGCTCCGACAGGTGGACAGTTAGAGCATTTCTTTGCTGATCCGGCAGCTTCTGCAGCTTGTCTTGTTCCAGATGTAGGGGTGTTACCTTTCCTCTGGAGTGAACTAGGCAGGCTAAGAGAGGGATCATGCTGCATGGGCAACACATGATCTCTATATTTTAGCCCAGGCTTTGTGCTATGGAGAGGCAATAACTCCATCCTTGATTCCAATAGAGGTTATAAGGAGTGGGCAAGACACACTCACTCTACAGATCCACCAGCTAATAGAGCTATGCTGGCGAGAAGGACAAGTCCCACAGGATTTCAAAGATTCAAGCATCATATCACTGCACAAGAACAAGGGCGATTGGAGCGACTGCAACAACTATAGGGGTATCTCACTTCTGTGTATTGTTGGAAAAGTATTTGCCAGAATTGTTCTGCGCTGACTTCAAGTCCTAGGAGATCAAGTCTACCCCGAATCAGAGTGTGGCTTTCGACAGAACCGGTCTACCATTGATATGATATTCTCATTGCGACAAATGCAAGAAAAATGCTGTGAACAGAATCAACCACTGTTTATTGCCTTCATCGACCTCACAAAGGCATTTGATTTGGTCAGTCGTGAGGATCTATTCAAGGCACTAAAGAAGATTGGCTGCCCACCAATTCTTCTGTCCATTGTGGAATCGTTCCACACAGGCATGAAGGGTATAATCAAGTTTGATGGTGCAACTTCTGAAGAATTTGAAATCAAGAGTGGAGTTAAGCAAGGTTGTGTACTAGCTCCCACCCTCTTTGGAATATACTTTTCACTTCTACTGAAATATGCCTTTCGTGATCAGGATGGTGGTATATACATTCACTCACGCTCAGATGGCGGCCTTTACAATGCTCAAAGATTGAAGGCCAAGACCAAAATTAGGAGGGTACTGATCAGAGAGTTGCTTTTTGCAGATGATGCTGCAGTTACGACCCACTCTGAGGAAGAATTGCAATGTCTACTATCTGCATTCTTCAATGCTTGTTCTGAATTTGGTTTAACAATTAGCAAAAAGAAGACACAGATTATGTCACAAGGTGCACATGGGGTACCATCAATCTTTATTGACGACGCCGAACTAGAGATGGTAGACCATTTTACATATCTAGGATCAGTGGTAAATAGCAAATTATCCCTAGATCAGGAAATCAACATCCGGATTGGTAAGGCAGCAACAACAATGAACAGGTTAACAAAAAGAGTCTGGGAGAACAGGAAGCTTACTGCAAAAACAAAAGTCCTTGTCTATCAAGCCTGTGTCCTTAGTACTCTTCTTTATGGCAGTGAAACCTGGACAACTTACTCACACCAAGAGAAATGTTTAAACAGCTTTCATATGCCGTGTCTGCGAAGAATTCTTGGTATTAAGTGGCAAGACAAAATCACAAATACTGAAGTATTGAAAGATCAGGTTGTGTGACAGTTTATTCCATGCTCAGTTTTCGTAGACTTAGATGGATAGGACATCTTAGGAGGATGGATGATGGTAGAATACCAAAGGACATCTTTTTTGGTGAATTACAAATGGGTAAGAGATCTCAGGGTCGGCCTCTACTACGATACAAAGATGTGTGTAAGCGGGACATGATTGATACAGGCATTGATAATGCACAATGGGAGCAAGTCGCCGCTGAACGTGTTGCATGGAGGGCAAACATCAGAAATGGAATAAAGACAAAGGAGAAAATTATTGCAGATAAGTCACACACCAAGCGTTTGAGACGTAAGATGGTGCATGATGGTGGAAATGACCACGTGTTCACATGCACCCACTGTGAACGGACATTTACAACGCAAATTGGCCTTATCAGTCACATGCGCTACCGTCATAGGTAAAAGTTATTATGCCTTTTTAAAGCACAAACTATCGTCTGTCAAGACAGCAAGGTGCCAATGATGATGAATGAATGATATACAATAGCTCAGTCATATCTAACTAAGACCCAACATTCAACGCTAACAGAAAGCAGGTAGGAATGTCTACTGTCAAACGGTAGCTCAGTCATATACAACTTAGACCTGTTTTAGTCAATAGTAATCATGTATGTAATATTACTGTAACGGTGTGAAGTGTCAGACATTGACACAACCTAGATCTTGGTATTAGAATGAGATGATCAAGTGCCTACTCCAGGTATATGTGGTCAGAAAATCAAATCCCTCCTCTTGTGGAGATTCTTCTCCTTCTTTGTTTCTCTTTTCTAGGAAGTGTGTTACACCTGTTTATGCTCCTCCAGGACTTCAGCATGTATTTGTGTAAAGTCGGCTGCCTCTACACAGGTCACATCCAAGTTTGCTGACTGACACACCTGTACATAGGTTTTCTTTCTTTACAATTTTTACCAGGCAGTATGACCTTATGAACAATATTTAAAAATTTACAATTGCTGTGGGGTTTTACACGTGCACAAGATCCCTTGTTTTGAGCCCTTCTCTGATAAGGTTAGGTATTCGATCTCATTACCCAAGAGATTAGTGGGACATGTGATATCATTAGATGCCAATGCTTCGTGCAATCAATTCCCCGCCCTATGCTGAGATTGAACTGGGTACCTTCGGCGCCTGTTGCAGATGCTGTAACCTGACAACCTTGGCTCTACTCATGGAGATTACACCCAGACGTTTGTGCTGGTAACTCTCTACTCTATCCCAACCTTCATATTTCTAAACCAATAGATGAAATAAATTTGTCAAACATAACTGCACAAACAGTGGTATGCAGTTGAGCCCTCGGATGGCAGCTCGGTTGTGTGCCTCATGAGCCAGTATGCGCACAGTGCCGACAATTCCTTCCACTATCTCCTCCATGCGAACACTGTCCACGTAGCCAGTCAGAGGTGGCCCGTTTGAGCTAATGGAAGCTCTCTTCAAGTTGGGGCAGTTAAAGTAAGCGATTCAGAATAGTGAGACACATTTGCAAATTACATGCAATAAGAAAAGCTTACAAACATAGAATTTTACCTATTATAGTGTGTGTTTTTTTTGTTGCCTCAATATAAAATTCAATATCTCATTAACCAACTGAGGGAAAATGATGAGATTTAGTATATAACCGTATCATTATGTCCACCCAACAAAAAATTTTTTGTTCTGGAGATTTTACAGCAGATTTCAAAGTTAGTTTATATGCGGTATATTAATTACGACATAGAGTTTACGCACATGATTTTAACAGTATTACAGCTTCACCAAGAAACGTACGGGCATTTTTTGAAATTTTCACGTGATTTCCGTTTTGAAACAAACAGCGCGAAGATTCAGAGGTGTCTCCAAATGGGGGTTCTTTCATGAAACGTGATTATATAAATAAACTAGCTGACAAGGCCCGGCTTCTGGCGGGGATCTATCTATCTGTCTGTCTGTCCGTCCGTCCGCCTGCTTATCTATCTATCTGTCTGTCTATCTATCTGCCTGCCTGCCCGCCCGCCCGCCTGCCTGCTTATCTATCTATCTATCTATCTGTCTGTCAATCGATCTATCTATCTATCTGCCTGCCTGCCCGCCCGCCTGCTTATCTATCTACCTATCTGCCTACCTGCCTGCTTATCTATCTATCTATCTATCTATCTATCTATCTATCTATATATCTATCTGCCTGCCTGCCGGTCGGTCCCAACCCACCCACCCACCCAGTCAGCCAGCCAGCCAGCCATCCACCCACCCACCCACCTACCTTTCTGCCTACCTACCTACCTTTCTGTCTGTCTGTCCACGCTATTAAATATTGATAAAAGTTACTGGAAAAAACGTCAGGACCATGTGTTGAAAGAGGAAGTGGACTATTGGAGAAAGGATGGATTGAAGGTTGTATGTTCGATTCCGGGCCGCGTCCTTCATTTCAAGAGTGCATTTTTTTTTCGGACACTCCCGGGGGTCGTCACTGGAGCTACGAAGTTTGTGCTTTGTGCGACGCTTTCCGCGCTGCGGAAAGAAACTGAGCCATATGGGATAAAAACCCGGTGCAATGCAGCCGACCCTGTTGATTGTAAGCTTCTTCTTTCATTGCACCCACTCCCATACGAATCCGGATACGCCTTTGTTTGTCATCTGAATTTGCAGGTCCCCATTACCGTAAACATAACTTTTTTAGCGAGAAATCACTAGTTGTTAAGCAAAACATCAAAGGAATGTCGCCGCATTCAATGATTTAAGTTGTTTTTGGACCTATCAAAGACATATTCCTTGGGTGGGGGTAAATATAAGACGGCTGGAAAAATTTCATAATGATGCAACAGACAGTTTTCAAAATAATTGATCGTGAATGAAGGCAAACAAATGTGGACATACTATAGCTACACAGTCCTATCATTAAAAACATGGAACTTTACCTATAAGCTACAGTCCTGTCATTACAAACAAGGAACTTTACCTATAAGCTACAGTCCTGTCATTACAAAAATGGAACTTTACCTATAAGCTACAGTCCTGTCATTACAAACATGGAACTTTACCTATAAGCTACACTGTCCTGTTATTACAAACATGGAACTTTACCTATAAGCTACAAAGTCCTGTCATTACAAAAATGGAACTTTACCTATAAGCTACAGTCCTGTCATTACAAACATGGAACTTTACCTATAAGCTACACTGTCTTATCATTACAAACATGGAACTTTACCTATAAGCTAAACTGTCCTATCATTACAAACATGGAACTTTATCTATAAGCTAAACTGTCCTATCATTACAAACATGGAACTTTACCTATAAGCTACACTGCCCTATCATTACAAACATGGAATTTTACCTATAAGCTAAACTGTCCTATCATTACAAACATGGAACTTTACCTATAAGCTAAACTGTCCTATCATTACAAAAATGGAACTTTACCTATAAGCTACAGTCCTGTCATTACAAACATGGAACTTTACCTATAAGCTACACTGTCCTGTTATTACAAACATGGAACTTTACCTATAAGCTACAAAGTCCTGTCATTACAAAAATGGAACTTTACCTATAAGCTACAGTCCTGTCATTACAAACATGGAACTTTACCTATAAGCTACACTGTCTTATCATTACAAACATGGAACTTTACCTATAAGCTACACTGTCTTATCATTACAAACATGGAACTTTACCTATAAGCTAAACTGTCCTATCATTACAAACATGGAACTTTATCTATAAGCTAAACTGTCCTATCATTACAAACATGGAACTTTACCTATAAGCTACACTGCCCTATCATTACAAACATGGAATTTTACCTATAAGCTACACTGTCCTATCATTACAAACATGGAACTTTACCTATTAGCTACACAGTCCTATTGTTACAAAAAACATGGAACTTTACCTATAAGCTACACAGCTCTATCATGTTATTCAGTTTCAGGACTGATATAAGGTTTATTTAACAAATCCCTCCACAATAATTTTCACTGTGTGACTGCCCATAAAAAAATTTTTTTAAATGTACATGAAGTTTTCCCTCGGTTCCAATCCATATAATTGTGGAGAGTTCCTAGATTTGAGCAGATTGACATATATTATTATTTATTATTATTGGTGGCTCAAACCTATATGCCAAGGTTTGTGAGAGTGACATTTTAACAACTGATCATCTACTCCTTTACATAGCTTATTAACAAACTGTACTGAACATTACAACAACGACAACAACAACAACAAACACGCGCTATAACACTGTACACTTAAGAAGTTAATGATTAGATTTGTTTTACTCACTCTCTGAGTGTTCTGATGTGCTATGATCAGCAGCTGAACAATCCTTGGCACAGCACCGTGCTCACGCAGTGGTGCGTGGTTTGCAGGGCACAAGGCCAGGTTTCTGTCAGAGCAGACAAACAGCACAGACATCAGCAAACGAGTCACGGTCAGACAAAGTAGATGCCAAAACAAGAATCAGAAATAAAACTAGTAATTATGCAGCAGATACCACAGGGGTGTGAAATACTAACATTTCTGCATGTGCTGATTTATGAGTTGGGATGACCTATTCCCCTCCTCAGTCTTTCCTTCCCCAAGGTACCCTGTCTTCTGATCAGTGTTTCCCCCTCTCTCCTCTGGTGATAATTAACTACCAGGTACAATGAAGCATTACCAAGCTTTTAATTTATACTGCTGACATTGAGGTACTGCTTTCATGTATATCATCCCTCAGACTCGACTTCAACTGTTATTCTGTAGTCTTCAACAGAATGAGCATACACAAACAGACACCTAGCTAATACTGCACACAGACAAACCGTTAATGAAAAACACACGAGCTTATAGAAAAACACACGAGCTTGTAATAAAACACAGAGCGTGAGAGACGTAAGATGGTGCATGATGGTGGAAATGACCATGTTTTCACATGCATCCACTGTGGACAAACATTTGCAGCACGAATTGGCCTTATAGCCACACTCGCCACCGCCATGAGTTGTAGTTATTAAGCCTTTTTATAGCACAATGTACCAAACTATCATCTGCCAAGATGGAAAGATGCCAATGATGATACACTATGTCATACTGCTTAGACTTTCCACCAAGACAAAAGAAAAAATAATCATGTATTCACTGTCATGCTGCTTAATATTCAAAAAACAAACACACACACACATGCAAAACTGAAATTAACCTGTCTTACAAACATATTTCAAACTCAAAAGTTAATTTTACACAGAGAAGATGTGATACATTCAACAAAAGCACACAGAATATGGGACTTAATTCTGTGACCTACCGGATGAGACCAACAACAGCTGTGATGAGTGGCCATCTGCTGGGTGGGTGCAACAGCTTCACGAGGACAGGCAGGCCATTGTGCACACGAACAGCATTCTGGGCCATTACAGCTTCTGGGTGGCGGGAGGTCAAGTGACGCAAGGCGAACACCTAGAAATCATTCACAGATCCATTCATGTTCTCTTCTATTTTGTATATCTATGCTTTTATTTCCAGCGCTTACAATAACATTTCACACACTGCTTGCTAGCTTGCGTTCGCTGGCTGTGAACTCCAGCGTGAAGTCCAGTATGTCGGAAGAAGACATCCTGCTGTCTGCTGTCCAACATCAGTGTGATGTCATACTGGACTGAGGTTTGCGTGAGTATCCGTTGTCCTATGTCTGGCTTATTGGTGTGAAGACTCGTGGTTCCTCGCCGTGTAGGCAGATACTCTCAGACTTCAGAAGAATCAGCGATCCTACTACGTTAGCCAGGGCCCTGTTGCCTGGGGCGCACGACTAGGACATGTTAGTAGGTCTTGGCCAGTATAGAACATGGCCCTGGTGCCTTGGAAACACCTCTGTGTCCCATTTCACACATTAAACTTCTTCTTCTGTCACCCTTTAAACTCCATTGCAGCACAGTCCCTCAACCAACTCACCCCAAGCCTTCCCATGCCTAGCTGTCCCACACAGCTACGTCTATGTTGCAGCACAGTCCCTCAACCAACTCACCCCAAGCCTTCCCATGCCTAGCTGTCCCACACAGCTACGTCTATGTTGCAGCACAGTCCCTCAACCAACTCACCCCAAGCCTTCCCATGCCTAGCTGTCCCACACAGCTACGTCTATGTTGCAGCACAGTCCCTCAACCAACTCACCCCAAGCCTTCCCATGCCTAGCTGTCCCACACAGCTACGTCTATGTTGCAGCACAGTCCCTCAACCAACTCACCCCAAGCCTTCCCATGCCTAGCTGTCCCACGCAGCTATGTCTATGTTGCAGCACAGTCCCTCAACCAACTCACCCCAAGCCTTCCCATGCCTAGCTGTCCCACACAGCTACGTCTATGTTGCAGCACAGTCCCTCAACCAACTCACCCCAAGCCTTCCCATGCCTAGCTGTCCCACACAGCTACGTCTATGTTGCAGCACAGTCCCTCAACCAACTCACCCCAAGCCTTCCCATGCCTAGCTGTCCCATGCAGCTATGTCTATGTTGCAGCACAGTCCCTCAACCAACTCACCCCAAGCCTTCCCATGCCTAGCTGTCCCACACAGCTACGTCTATGTTGCAGCACAGTCCCTCAACCAACTCACCCCAAGCCTTCCCATGCCTAGCTGTCCCACACAGCTACGTCTATGTTGCAGCACAGTCCCTCAACCAACTCACCCCAAGCCTTCCCATGCCTAGCTGTCCCACGCAGCTATGTCTATGTCCACGCCATAATATTTATTTCTATTTCTGCTACTCTTCCCCAGGTGTTTTACATCCTTATTTCTTTCTTGCCATGTGGATACCAGATATATATCTTTGGGTTTCATTTCCACAGCAACAAACACAACTTTCATGCTAGAGTTCAAGAATCCACATCACAGCACTAGGGACATTTCCACACAATCTCCACCCACTTCTTCAGAAGCCAATGAAATGTTCCCATGCTGCCTAGTTAAACGCCTGCCTGCACTTTTCACTACATCTGCTCCCTCCCCGATAAATCAGCCTCTCCAGAGGCTCTCTTTGTGCACATTCCACTCAGCCTTGTCATAAAGTAATTTCAGACTTCGAACTCAGCAAATATAACTTAACAAGCATGTGAGCAGACTTCAATCGCAGCTTACTTGTGACTGCCATGTATATACCCTTAGAAGACAGTAGAATAACACAACAGCTGATGAATGCTGGCGTGTATCATTACATAGCAATGGATCAAAACCCAGTCACCACTGGACAAATAACAACATGCAAACGATACTATGAACATAGCACTGCAAGCCAATCTGTAAATGTTCTACTCAGTCATAATATTTTCTCCACAGATGCAGTATCATGGACGGTAAGAATGATTACCGCCTCTTTGCCTTGCCAAGCATTAGTACTGATATCTTTTAATCTCAGAGCAGATACACTAACTAATCAGCCACTCAACCCAGTATATTGATACATGCATGTTGAAAGACAGACCAACACTGGGCCACACAGACAAACATCCACACAAAGTTATCTGGAAGACTTGTTCTATATAATAGAAGATAGAGTTCTATATAACACCAACATACATCCACAAAATTGAACTGCCTGTGTAGACATTACAGAACAAACAAGAAACAGTACATAGATTTCACATTTTAAATTTGTAAACACAATAAAGAAATAATCAGTGTATATGATTATTCCAGCTTGGCATGGGTTGATTCAGCCCATATGCTCTACTGAAGATAAGAGACAGAAGAAACAGAAGATCTCACTTACAGCAGGTTCGGTGATGTCCTCTCTGTCTCCAGCCTGCATGATTGTGTGGACAAGGGCTTCAATGCCTCCAAGCTGACAGATTATCACCTTGTTTCTCTGGTTGTTGCAGGTGAGGTTGGAGAGGATACCGGCAGCACACATGACCACGTTGATGTTGTTGCTGGCTAGCAGCTGTAACAGCATGTGCAGGAGGTTGTCCAGCTGATCCTGTTGAAAAGTTGTGTTTTCAGAAAACTGAACAATGTGTTATTTCAATTTCAAATCAGCTAATACAGCCTCCAAGTATTTGTAACTATGTTTGTGTCTCTGCTTTGTGATCTTCCAATTATGAAGAATTCAACTTTAAGATCTATCTTTCCAAATGATTCAGCTTTATGGTCAAGCACTTCCAAATGATTTGGATTTGTAATCAAGCACTTTCAAAGGACTTAGTTGTGCTATCTAGCATTTCTAAACAATTTTGCAGGGTAATCTGTCATTTTCAAATGATCTGGCTATGTAATCTGGCATTTCTAATTGCTGTGGCTTTGTGATTTAGCATTTCCAAACTTAAGCTGTATGATTCAGTGCTTCAAGTGTTTAGCTTTGTTATCATGCCAGCGACACACATATGCTGAACAAGACAAGAATATGGCTTTTTAAACCAGTATTCCCAATGACAGAGATGGATTTTCATATAGCACACCTGTGAATAGCTTCCTCCATTCATAACGTAAATGACAAGGCGTGTTTATATACAGTCAGCAGCTACTTCTGTATGCAAGTGCCACACCTCTACTGGGGTTTATGCATATTTCTTAAGTGGCTTGTCTTCGTAGATAGTGTCACAGAGTCCTCTGCCTCTTAATAATGATGAAGAAGACGTGCCCAGAAGGTTTAGCCGGTCGACTCTTATGTTGTCCAGGGGAATGATGACCTCTAAAGATCCCCAGACCAACGGTCAAGACCTGCGGGGTGGCGCTCTGCGTCCAAAAACTAACACAGCCAAACGAAGGAAGAGCCACTCAGGAACGCACCGTGAAGCGATGAAAAGCTGAGTTTATTCTTTTCCAGTACGTTGTGTTATACACGGTAAACAAGCACATTCTCAACCAGCCGCATATCTCACGTTGACACCATCTACTTGACGACATTTACTCCCGCCACAAATCACTCCTGACCCAGTCTCATGCCTCCTACAGTGCCCGTGTTGTGATCATGCATCTCTTTGTAGTGTCCCGGCCTCTGGCGCTGTCACCCACGGCCGGTCATCTCCCCGGCCGGTACGGTCGGCGTTCAAAGCGAACTGGCTGGGCTGCAACTGCCTAGCACCTGATACCAACGGCTTTCTGTGGCAGAGTACTGAAGACTTAACGTATCTGTTGTCGTCTGGTTGAACTAGTGAGTTGTAGTGAGCAAAGTGTTGAAGCATGTCTGTAAACTGTTTCCTAATGGCAAGTCTGCAATGAGTGTCTGTACAGGTTGAAGTGTAGAGCTGAAGTGTGTCTATTTGACAGTCGCGTTGTCAAACAACGCGACTTCGTGACGTAGTGTTCACTATGCCACTTAGTGCTCTAATTTGTTGTTTTATCTGTTTTTGTTAACTGATGTGTGTGCACATCAGTTCTTACTCTAGACGCTTGTCATTTGCCATATGACAGATAGCAAAGCAGAATCACAGTCCTTGTTCACCTTACTTTATTACACACGACTGTATCAGTAGACACTACCACCACTTCCCATGTTGCTTGGAGGGCAGGTGGTTCACAATAATTACTATTAATAATATCATAAATTCAGTCTCTGATTACAGATCACCGATTTTCGGGTGACACAATCGTTACTGCAGAGTGGCATTCATTGTGACCTCATAATACTGTA
This sequence comes from Cepaea hortensis, assembly GCA_963921405.1. Classification (NCBI taxonomy): domain Eukaryota; kingdom Metazoa; phylum Mollusca; class Gastropoda; order Stylommatophora; family Helicidae; genus Cepaea; species Cepaea hortensis. The sequence continues at coordinate 48,258,159 of OY992884.1, read as the reverse complement.
TATCTACAGACTACTCACTTGCATAACTTCTTGATGGCTGGAGAATGGCATTGAGTTAGCGTGCTATGTTCAGCTCCGAACATTTCTCATGCAAGGCAAGCAGCAGGCTTGACCCCAACATTTGTCGCAAGTTCTTGTTGTACAATCAATGGCCATAGGCTCAAATAATACTGCGCTTTCATAAGCCATTACACAATCTGCTGGCCATTATAACAAGTTCATAAAGCTTTCACACTTACGATCTGAAATCATTTTCTTGTCGCAGAGAAAACTTTCACATGACCTTTCTTGTCCGCACTCCAGACCTGTCTACTTAGGACAATTCTTCCCCCGTGAACTAGGCTTGTTATGGTCACGTGATACACAACTTCCGGAGTGTTTCTCTTAATACTCTTCATCATCATCATGTGTTCAGAACAGACTTTACTTGATTTATCAATGCGTGTCAGTTACCTGTTACGTGAATTGTTCTCGCTTTTCCTTCATTCCTCTTCTACGGTAAACCTATTAATATATATCTTAATGCTGTAAGCCTTATATTGCCACATGGCAGCAAGTAGTATAAAAACTCACACATATAAACAGTTAAATAAAAGTGCACAGGTTTTACAATAATATTCTTATAACAAATCTGAATGTGTCTTGTCTACACAAATGTCTATAAAAGTACACAAGCTTCAAAACAACTTCTTATCACAGCAAACTTTGAAGTTATATCTTAGAGAAAGAAACACACTCACCACTTTGGTAGCTACATCAGACAAATTCCGCAGCGTCCACAGGCAGTTCAGTATCAAACGCTGGCTCTGGTGTCCCAAATGGATGGCCAAAGCTTGCATGCCACCTGGTCATACATTGCGTTAGTATTTGGTAAAATTATCCAAGGATGACAAAGGTGTTTTTCTTTTTAGGTACGTCATTTTTAGTCTACATGAACACAAGCCATGTTTAATACATACCCAAGCATCACACTGATATACAATGTATGAGTCTCTGTGGCAAAGTGGTCAAGCCAATTGACTTGGCTCCGAAGGTTGTGGGTTTGATTCCAGGCCGCGTCCTTCGGTTCATGAGTGAAATTTTTTGGAGACTCCTGTGGATCGTCACTAGAGCAACGACGTTCGTGCTTTGTGCAACGCTTTCCGGGCTGCGGAAAGAGACCGAGCCATATGGTATAAAACTCAGTGCAATGAAGTCGACCCTGTCGACTTTTAAGCAACTTTTCTGTTTCACAACAATGTATTCCATTAGTGAATTAAAGCACACAAGCCACACACAATAGGTTGCATGATATATTGCCGGCATATTTTGCTGCATCTCGTCAGGTGCATACTATAGTTACATATCATAATAATTAACACCCATAAACACTTACATTTTTCGAATGTGGAACATTTGTTGCCCTTATAGTAATTGCAAATTTAAAACAAAAGCATCTTATATAGTGTATTTGACAAATGATAAACTTAGCCACTTTAGTAATATTTTCTAAATTGCTTTCTAAGCATATAACCTGCATTATTGGATACCTCTTGAAAAAAAAAATCCAACGGTACCTTATTCAAGTCTGTAGGTCATTTTAAAGCCGAGATACCTTGTGCGTCAGTTTATCATTTAATAAGAACATATAGAAGAAAGCGGTTTTGACCTTTTCACTTTTTGTGACCCTACCTACACACTCACACAAGTGTTGGTTACACTGTCGTCAAGGAGATTAACATAGCGGCCTGTCTAACTCAAGGACAAATAACTCTGCCAGTTTATATACATACACACACACAGATATATACATCTTCACGTCATCTGTGATTACGTCAGACCACATGCGGACTGCACGCACAGTCTTGTCAACGCGAGGCAGCCAGCGTTGATAGATGCATTTTGACAAAAGATATTCCGTTGGAAAGATGCAAAATTATCAACGATGTGATCCATGTAGAGTGATAAAAATTAACACATAAATGCTATAATGGGTGTTGAATGCAAACATGCAATCATTGGCACTGCAATTGCTATGAATATTCCATAACAATATTAAATGTTCATAGTTGGATGACAACTGCCATGTCCCGCCATTGAAATACCACAATGTACAGCAGGCCATCTTTATAATTTCAGTTTGAGTTGGGATTGCCAACTCTAATAGTCGAAAACTACATAATCATACGTAAAAATGGATGATAGAGTTTAAAAAATATACTTGAACAATGCACAGTCTAATTAAAACGGAATTGACGGGTGTACTTACGTCTTATAAAGTCAGTCTGTACTTCTGTCCAGGACACAGATTTGAGAAGACGAGAGGTATAGATTCGTAGCTCGTGTAGGGAAACATAATAGCCAGTAATCGGTTTCTGTTTTAGTGCACTCTTGAAATAATCAGGGAATTTAACATAACGAGTACTCTATATATCCTTAAACCAGAAATGCAAAACCAAGAAACCGAAAATTAACGCAAAAACATCTCTGGTAAAAACGGCAAAACTAAAACGTAATGCCTAGATAAACTACTACTCAAATATACTGAGGCTATTAGGAGGTTCTAACCAATTTTGTAATGTAAATCACAAGAAGTATGTATATACACTGACATGGCAAGAAGTATGTACAAAGACATGACAAGGAATATATATATACATGTAGTCAGTAGTTACTTCTGTATGGAAGTACATCAAACTGACATGAGTTGAGTTAATTGGTGAAGAACCACCATCACAGCACTCGGGATATTCCTATACATACTCCGTCCTCATCTTCAACAATCAGTAAAGAGTCCCAATACTAATTGTACCATTTGCAATGTGATTATGCAACCGACATGTATCCACACACAAACAGTTACATAAAAGCGCACAAGATTTACAACAATATTGTTAAAGTTTTTGTTGTTGTTGCATAACCCTTACAGGACATTGCAGTCAACACCAGCATTTTTCAGCTGCTGTTGATGTACTGGGCAAGATTATGCTCAGTAGTTTGCCATTGCTTTCTAAGCAACCGGTTCACATACCCCGTAAGTTACCAATGCGGCGAGAACCGCTACCGTTTCTCACGCGCATCACGTTACTCACAAGAGTATACAGGATTATGGGAAAAGACGTAAACTCCTAGGCCAGGGAGACCGGCATGTTATATGTATGGGAATGAAATTATGAGAAGAGAGGTGGCAGAGGATACAGCAAGGTAGGACGGGGCTGGGAGAGAGAGAGAAAGAGAGAAAGAAAGAGAGAGATAGCATGTTTCTTGTCAAATGAAATAAAGGCGAACTGTGCTGGTAATGTCAAGAGCACAGTCGGATGTAGGTTCAACGTCTGGGCCGGCCGAAGTGAGGGAATGATTGCTCATCTGTTCCTCTACAAACTGTGATCGTACCATAGCAGGAAACTGTCTCAATACAAATAATATATAAATATAAGAGTTAAACATGTCAACTCATCATGTGCAATGCCGGTAAGCATGAGCGGTCATGTTTTGCTATCTCTCTTCTTGACCAGAATCATGGATCAGCTCTGTGTTCTTGTCTCGACCATGCCACGTGGCCAAGCCATCCAGGTATTTACTTTTCTGCCTTTCCCTTGTTCTCTTCCCCTTAAAATTGAGAATTATCACCAAGTTCTCTAATTTATTTCTTCTCATAACGTGACCAAAAAATTGTGACTGTCTACAACTAATTTCTCTAATCAGTTTACAGTTTTCATTTGTTTCTTGTAGGACTTGGTCATTGGTTTTTCAAACATGTCAACTAATGGAATCTTAATTGTCATTTCACATGCCATTTTTCCTACTATAAATTCTCCTGATGGCTATTCAAAGCAATCGGCATAATTATTTTTCAGATGAAATTGCAGATGGAAAGTGAGAGAAAGAGAATCAGCATACACGAATAAAGCACAAATGTTGATGGTATGCTTCAAACAATAACAACACCGACATGAAGATAAAGATAACATGATGGTCTGAGATATCCCCCCCCCCCCCCCCCCACCACCACCACCACACAAACGTATGATATACTGACCAGCTTCCACAATGGCGTGCTTGTTGCTGGGGCACACAGACAGGACTTTGAGGACCCGGGAGGTGGTCCACAACAGCTTCTCATACGTGTATGACTTCATGATACACACAAGTTCTCCTGGGCCACCACTGGCTAGTATGATCAGCTGTCCAGGGACAATGTGAAAAACACATGAAAATCAAGTATACTTTCTCTTTTACCTACGTACCTACCTACCTTCTTTGATTCCCCATTGGGGCATTGATCCTCAACCAACTCACTCCAAGCTGTAGCTATCTCTGGCTATCCCATTCAGCTCTGCCCATATCTTTGTAATACGGTTCGTTTCTGTTTCTACTTCTTTTATCCAATTAGTTTTTAGATTCTCTTCTATTTCTGTGGCCAAAGCTTTTCTAACTATTCTCAGGTTTTCTCACACCTCTTTGTTCAATTGCTAATCACATCACTCCGATAGATGCAAGCCCTTTTCAGGGCTTAAGGCAACCTCATTGCCAATGCACAGGATTAATGAGGTAAAACTCAACTCTAGAGTAGATTCACATGGTTTGTGAAATGAACGAAACCTCATTGCCAATGCATAGGATTAATGAGGTAAAACTCAGCTCTAGGGTAGATTCACATGGTTTGTGAAATGAAGGCAACCTCATTGCCAATGCATAGAATTAATGAGGTAAAACTAAGCTCTAGGGTAGATTCACATGGTTTGTGAAATGAAGGCAACCTCATTGCCAATGCACAGAATTAATGAGGTAAAAATCAGCTCTAGGGTAGATTCACATGGTTTGTGAAATGAAGGCAACCTCATTGCCAATGCACAGAATTAATGAGGTAAAAATCAGCTCTAGGGTAGATTCACATGGTTTGTGAAATGAAGGCAACCTCATTGCCAATGCACAGAATTAATGAGGTAAAACTCAGCTCTAGGGTAGATTCACATGGTTTGTGAAATGAAGGGCAGAATGCAAAAGAAACACAAACCTCTACTCTGCTTGAGGGTGTAAGACATATGGTGCTAGCTCCATATTTTTATAGAAAATTCAGCACTTGAGGGCTGATGTTGCCTCCACCTTTACTTCCCAAGGCATTTTATGGTACACTTTATAGATTATTGCAATCCCAAAGAAATCAGGAGCCTTAGAATGTGATCAACATAGAACAATTAGTATAATGAGTCACATCACAAAGATTTTGTTACGAATTATCATGCAAAGAGTGAGGAAGAAAATACAACCTGAAATAGGGGAAGAACAATGTGGTTTTGTGGAAGGAAAGGGTACAGTAAATGCTGTGTATATGCTGCGAACAGTTATTGAACGTGCTTTAGAAGTAAACAAGGATATACATCTTTGCTTTATTGACTACACAAAGGCTTTTGATAGAGTTAGACATGTCAACATTGTGGATATGCTTGCAGATCTACAAATTGATGGGAAAGACATTAGACTTATAAAAAACATATATTGGAAACAACAAGCTGCCATAAGGATTGATAATGAAGTAGGACAATACCAACCTATTAAGAGAGGTGTTAGGCAGGGATGTGTAATGTCTCCAGATCTTTTTTCCCTATACAGTGAAAATATTTTCAGAAATGTAGAAGACCTAAATGGAATCAGCATTGGAGGACGAAACATAATAATAATAATAATAATAATAATAATAATAATAAGTCTTTATTTTCAAAGGGTTAAGAATTGGGCACGCAGGCCCGTCTGACATAAATAACATTAGATATGCAGATGATACAGTATTGATTGCAGACAATGCACAGGATCTGCAACAATTAGTAGACGCTGTGGTTGTACACAGTGAGCAGCTGGGGTTGGAATTAAATTGTAGGAAGACACAGGTTATGGTCGTCACTAGGAAGAACGAAGTACCACAATGTAATATACAAGTAAATGGGAATATTCTTCAACAAGTGAATCGGTTCAATTATCTCGGAACAGTCATAACATCTGATGGCAGATGCCTTGAAGAGATTAGAACAAGAATCGCCATTGCGAAAGTAGCCTTTAGCAAGATGAAAAACATTCTGACCAATAAAATGATGTCAATTGAAACGAGAAAAAGAGTGTTGAGGGGATACATAGAGCCTGTTCTTTTGTATGGATATGAAACTTGGACAATGTGCAGTCAAGCAGAAAAACATCTGATGGCTGCAGAAATGTGGTTTCTGAGGAAAATGCAAAGAATACCATGGACAGACAGAAAAACCAATGAACAAGTACTACAAGAGACAAATGAAAATCGTAGATTGATTAGAGAAATTAGACGTAGACAGTCAAAATTTTTTGGACATGTTATGAGAAGAAATGGACTGGAGAACTTAATGACAGCTGGCAAGATCGAAGGGAACAGACCAAGAGGAAGACCGAGAGGAAAATACCTGGATGGCTTGGCCACATGGCATGGACGAGACAGGAACACTGAGCTGATCCACGACTCTGGTGATCGAGTGAAATGGCGAATCATGACCGCCCACGCTTTCCGGCATGGCACATGATTGATTGATTTATAGATTGACCTGGCATCCCAGGTGAACTCAACAAACCAGCTGTTAACAGTGCTGTATGATTAATCTTTTGCAAATAATGCTTCCAACACTCAACCTTGATTACATGAACAATTCACCTCCACACACATTCCAATATACTGCTGAGTACACACACATTCCAATATACTACTGAGTAGACACACATTCCAATATACTGCTGAGTACACACACATTCCAATATACTGCTGAGTACACACACACACATTCCAATATACTTACAATATACTGCTGAGTAAACACACACATTCCAATGAACTGCTTAGCAGACGTACACATTCCAATATACTGCTTAGTAGACACACACATTCCAATGAACTGCTGAGTACACACACACACTCCAATATACTGCTGAGTACACACACACATTCCAATATACTGCTGAGTACACACACACATTCCAATATACTGCTTAGCAGATGCACACATTCCAATATACTGCTGAGTACACACAATTCCAATATACTGCTGAGTACACACACACATTCCAATATACTGCTCAGTACACACACATACCAATATACTGCTGTACACACACACACATTCCAATATACTGCTTAGCAGACGCACACATTCCAATATACTGCTTAGTAGACACACACATTCCAATGAACTGCTTAGTAGACACACACATTCCAATATACTGCTTAGCAGACACACACATTCCAATATACTGCTTAGCAGATGCACACATTCCAATATACTGCTGAGTACACACACACATTCCAATATACTGCTGAGTACATACACACATTCCAATATACTGCTTAGTAGTCACACACATTCCAATGAACTGCTTAGTAGACACACACTTTCCAATGAACTGCTTAGTAGACACACATTCCAATATACTGCTTAGCAGATGCACACATTCCAATATACTGAAAGCATGCTGAGAAGGGTGAGAACAATCAAGCTTCGTGCAGAGTGGCTTGCTTCGCTTCGGAGGTCACGGGTAGCAAGCATCACCTGGATCTTTTCTCCTGGGCATGCCGGTGTGCTGGGGAATGAACAGGCGGACAGATTGGCTGGCTCGCCAAAACTTGGTGGAGTATTGATGCATGACCAGGCAGACGTGGTTGCGGCCTTGTGGGAGCACGTGTACACCTCGGAGGAGTAAATGGATCACCATAGTCTGGTAAGAATGAGACAGCGAGGTGTGACGAGGGGATCTGGCCGACGCTCGACGCTCAGAGGAAAGGCGAGACGGACATATAATCAGATTGCTACTGGACCTATTAGTGTTGGAACTCTTCGCTGGTTGCTGAGGATGGGGACGGAGCGCTTATGGGAATGTCCCGAATGCTGTGATGTCGGTTCCTAAATCAATCAATCAATTTCAATATACTGCTTAGTACACGCACATATTCCAATATACTGCTGAGTACACACACACACATTCCAATATACTGCTTAGCAGACGCACACATTACAATATACTGCTGAGTAAACACACACACATTCCAATATACTGCTTAGCAGATTCACACATTCCAATATACTGCTTAGTAGTCGCTCACATTCCAATGAACTGCTTACTAGACACACCCATTACAATACACTGCTTAGCAGACGCACACATTCCAATATACTGCTTAGTAGTCCCACACAAGAAAAAAGTGTACCTTGTTTTCCTGGTTGCGGTACGCCAGAATCTGTAGACAGTCTGTTGTTATGACTAAAACCTTGACATCATTGCTGTGGTGGAGGAGGGCAACCATCTTCTGCAACCCACCAGCCAGACGGACAGCCATCTTGGAACCTTCTTGGTGAAGCAGCAGGTTGTGAAGAGTGGTGATTGCATAGAAAAGTACAGACTCCAGTGGAGAACTGTACGTCCACAGGGGAATGATGGGGACAACAGGGAAGAAGTACGGTGTAAAAGTTATGATGGAACCATGAAATCAACTATTAAAAATATCAATGTCTTATTTCTAAATAAATGTTTAGTTGGGAACAAACGAATTAACAAAGTATTTTTAAAGAGTTCCAAATTGGGCATGCAGGCCCATCTTATATTTGGCCCTTCCAATCACTCGTCTTTCGTTCATCAACTGTCTATTGTGCATGTTACATACACATAGAAAAAACAATCAAATGAATGCTGTGAACATTGACAATGCATACTACCATGTTATCAAACACGCAGGCAGGCACACACACACAGGTATAAATACATACATTCATACATACCTACACACTCACATTCTGGGAAGGCTAAGATAGCTAGCTACCACAATGGAAAAAAAAACAAAAACAAGGATACAAAATAGATGTATAATTATAAATTGCCTGGCAGATGTCATGAAAAGATACCAACAAACACACCCCCTATCTCCCCAGAAATAGAGCAACAGTTGTGGAGACAATATTGTATACAGCCAGCAGACAAGACACCTGAAGTGAAGAAAACATGTTTTCACTGATTTAAAATATGGCGTGCCCTGCCAACTGGCACAAGCATTCATGCATCACCACGGATCTGAATCCTCGGTGTTCTGGATCAATCCTATTGGTGTTCCTACTGGCATACCATCTGAAACTATCCACTCTTCCTGCCCCAGCTACTGCTAATCACTCTAGTCGTTGTCATGTTTTCAATGCTCCCCCTTCTCATCACATGACCACAGAACATGAAAGTTCTCTGACTGCTGAATGTCATCATCATTATCATCAAGTGGCATGATGGCTGGTGTAGGTGTTCATGACTTTCCACGGATCTCAGTCATTGGTTTTCTGGATCAACTCTGCTGCTGATATTCCTCCATGGCACTGTCTCAATCCACCCAGCATCATTTCTCTTGGTCTGCCTCTTCCTCTCTTCCCTTCGATTTTTCTAGTTGTCACGATGTTCTCCAATGCCTCTTCTCATCACGTGACCGAAGAAAGATGTTTGTCTCTTTCTTATTGTTGTATATAATGTTCTAGTTTCTTTAGCCTCTGTTAGGCAGTCAATTTTAGTTACGTAAACACAAGAAATAAATGAGGAGAACCGTTGAGGCCACTAAGACGATTACACAAATAGACACACATAGTATTATTTGGCGCTCACAGAAGAAGAAGAAGAAGAAGAAGAAGAAGAAGAAGAAGAAGAAGAAGAAGAAGAAGAAGAAGAAGAAGAAGAAGAAGAAGAAGAAGAAGAAGAAGAAGAAGAAGAAGAAGAAGTAGAAGAAGGAAATAGGTAACTATTACAGCTTTCAAATTTTATGTTGTCTAGTGCGTCTTCTAATCTCTATTTCCTTCTTCTTCTTCTGTGAGCGCCAAATAATACTATGTGTGTCTATTTGTGTAATCAATTTTAGTTACTTAGGCAGTCCAAGGAATTCGCAACATTCGTCTAAGGAACCACAGACTGCTGAACAAGCTCATAAATTTACAGACAAGTTTCAGTGATAATAAAAATATGTATCCCAACAGTGACTTTTGCATAAGTTCAAATGATAATTCCGTTCCGTTCCGTTCTCAGTTACGAATGGTCCCGTTCAACTGCCTACAATCGGCTTGGTTGTAGTTGGGTCCTTTATTGTGTGACTTGTTTTGATTCGTTCGTAGATCGGGCTGCTTGTTTTCAGCTTCCTGGTTTCTGGTTGGCTGATTTTGTTCGTTCCTGTCTTGATAAAGTGTTACATGTAATGATAATTTAATTAATTCTATTTAAAAAGCAGAGGGCAAGACTGGAACACCACAGATAGTGGGTGTGGTCAGATTATTTACAGATAGACAAGTAGTCAGTACATCTAGAATTTGATGCTGGAGAAGTATGGGAAAACATCATTGCAGGTGGGTTGACAAGATCAAAAGATACACCTTTCAAGAGTTTATATGAGCCTCTCATGAAGACACAGGGCAGAGAGTAATGAACAGAGCGGAACTGTAAATCAGAGAAAGCACATGAATACATTGAATGAGTTATTCAGCTCAGACAAAGGTGGCTACTTCGGCCATATCAAAAGACAGCTCTCTGTCACATGATGTGCTGGAGAAGTATGCATGAGGTAAACAATACAGGTGGGTGGACAACATGAAAAGATACATCTTCCAAAAAATTTAAATGAGTCCCGCACGAAGACACAGTACAGAACATATTGGACACAGCTGATCTTTCATGCAGAGAAGGTACCTGAATACATTGAATGAATGATTCAGCTCACGAAGTAGAGGTTTTGCTCATATCACTTTACACCTTAAGGAGAATACTAGTTGACAGCTTTGTAGAAGAAACCAACATAAATCTGTAAGTGCAATATCACCCTTGTCTCACATCAAGGGAAGCTAATTCAGGTACAAACCTCAACAGTTTGACCAAGGCTGGAATGCCTCCGGACTTGAAGATGGCCAGCAAGCCCTGCCTGTGATGGGACAGATTGTGCAGTGTCTCTGCAGCACATCGAGTGGTCTCTATGTCTTCCATGTTGGCCATGGCTCGGATGAGGGCGGTCACCATCTGTGGTGAGTTCATAATGGTGTGTCGGCTGGCCTGATGCACCATCATTGCAGCCTGGTACACTACCACCTGGTTTTCATCATTCAGCAGTTTAATCAACTCAGAGATGGCTCGGGTGGTTAGATTCGCATCATCCTAGAGACGACAATAAGAATTGGGCCTCTTTCATCTCTGTTAGTCAGCAAAGAACAATGATTCCAACCTGGCATATGTTGATTTTGCCTCTTAACACACAACTGTGCCTGTTGACACACCCATTTCTTCTTCTTTGTGTTCATCCGGAGTGTTTTTTCAGATGTGATTGCGGTGTGTCTGTTATGCGCCATTGGGCCGAAACCCGTAGGCCTACACATCCGGCTGGCTTTAGCATGCTTTTTTGACCAGGTAGCATTCCTGGGAGACTCACTTTTGCGGTACCGTCCACAACCCAGCTGGCCAAGTTGGAACGGTCGAAGACTTAACAGTCATCCCTCAAAGGAAGGCAGGGACAGTCCATGGCATTTTCCACCATCCAGGGTGGCTTCCATAATTGCAGGGCCGACACATAGCGCCCTGGTGCTGGGCTCACTGAGGGAATCGTCATGTCCTGCTCATGGCTGCTTTAATTCCTCATTTCAATATATTGGGCATTTCGTTCACCCCGGGCCGTTCCCACACAAACCAGACTGGTCTGCAGTCGGTATCCACTCAGCAAATTTGCGGTTCGGACATGTGCTTGTCATTGTGCCCGTCAGAACTGTTCCAGACACGTCGGACATTCGGGAAACTACCTAGACAGAGCTGTTCCGAACAAGAGCGGCATTCGGAAACTAGGTAGCTGTTCCTAGCACGAGGGAAGACTAGTTAGAGCTTTTCCGGCCACGAAAGACATTTCACTCTGACGTAATTGCATAGTGCCAATTTTTATTCTGCCGCCCGTAGGCTGGCACTTCCGTCTTCAGCTGGCATTTTTAATGAGGTTAGCCTTCCTCGGGTTTTGAGACAAGTTAGACTCTTATTTCGACTTCTACACAGCAAGCTTTTGCTTCGGGCTGCCACGTAATGGATTCACAAGCCAGGCATTCCACTTCGTGTTAACGAGACAATTTTCCTCCTTTGACTACACTCACTCCATGAGTACGGTCACAGACTTTCATCGGAACGTGCGACCGAGGTGTTTTTCCACCATTAGTACTCGCTCACGAGGTAGGCTACATGTGCTGCCTGCTCAGCACCTTACCTCCATGCAGCAGTGAGCGAGAAACGGCCAGGCCCTCTCATCCGGGGATCCCTCATATCCCCCAGCTGACAGCTTTCGGACAAGCATCTGAACTGGGCATGTAGCGTGCTCAGTATTTCACCTCCATTTTTCGGTAGGTGAGTATCGGCCCGGCTCTCTCATCCATGGGTAGAAGCTTAGAGGCGTTCAGCTACATCTCTCAGATGGAGGCCTTTGTGTACGTGTCTGGACCAAGTTTGTGGCTTTGTGCGCCTGAGTTTAAATTTAGACTGCTATCCTCAATCTACCTGCAGAGCAGCAGGTTGTGTCTCTCTTAGTCTGGTCCCTATCCCAAGAGCTGTCCAATATGTAGTTTATATCCATTGGCACAGCGCTTGGGGTTAGGGGGACACTCAAGCTCCCCCACCGCGGCAAGGTGGGAGACACATCGGGGGAGGACACATCTATTTAATATATGTTAAAAGTAGCCTCACAGCAAATACTATCACTGGGGTTAAGTCTTCATGTATTTTAGGTCACAACATATGAAGTGGGATGACCAGTAACTTTCCTCATCAGCTTTCCCTCCCAGACAATTTTAAGAAGCTTCTCATGAGCTCGAGTCGACATCACAGCCAAACTGGTAAGAAAAAAAACAATCCTCCCTCTACTGGGAATTGAAACTGGACTACTGTCTTGGCAGGCAAGTGTGATCATTACTACGCCACTGCCACTCCACATTTAATGTACCCACGCTAAACATTATATCAAATCAAACGTGCAGGCCTGCTTACCATTGCAATGTAAAATCAAGGTAACAGAAGACCCTTGGCAGATACTGCTGCTCGGGCATGAAGTGTTAGGCTCTTACATCCTAGGCCATGCATGATGAGTTAAGGTAAGGTGACAATTCCATTCCTCACCATCCTTTCTTACCAGACAATTATCGTGAAATTATCTCATACTCATAAGTTAGATCAACCTCGGAATCATTGTAATCAGATGTTTACAAAATCTTACACTGCCGGGGACTGAACACAAACCATGATATTGGTCAACAGACACACTAACCACTCCTGCACTGGAGCAATAGCCATCAACCAACTCGTGTCAAGCGGCCCTATTTTTGGCTACATCTTTCAGCTATCTCCATGACTTCCACATATTATTCATCTCTGATTCTAATTCTTTTCCTCATGTGTTTTAGGTCTCTCCCTGTTTTACTGGCACTGTGGGTTATGGATAGAAGACCTTCCAGTGAACCTGTCATCAGGTTTTCTCAACGTGTGTCCCATCCTGTGCCCAAGTCTTTCCCCTCACCTCTTGGTTCACAGGTATTTGTTTAGCTCTTTTATGCGTTTATTTGCTTTAAATTGAAGCAAAGTCCATACACATGATACTACTTCTAGTAGCACTGGACTGATTTTTGCGTGTGGATTAGCTTTCCCTATTAATGGTGTTCCTCGCCATCAGGTGAACCCACTCCGATTTCAGAAGTACTTGTAATTGACGTCCCCAAGTCAAGGACAATAGGTCATCATTTTAGTCCAACTATCCGATGATGGGGTTGAACCCCTTACCTCAGCATCAGCATACCAAATGTTTAAGGAACACATTCTTATCCATTCGGCCATGCTGATCTACTCCAAAGGACTTTGGGTTATTATTGACTGGTTTACTCTCAAAAATTAAATAAATACATGAAATAGTTAGTTAGTTAGTTAGTCTTTCCTCTTGAGCCTAAGTCGGCGCATAGGGCAGAAGTCATGGCTCTCCATATCTGGCAGTTCGCTGCCACCTGTTTTAGGTCTTGGATGTTTACTTGGCCGTTGAATGAGCCTTCTCTGATGATGGTTCTACGCAGGGTCTCTCTTGGTCTTCCCCATTTTCTTTTCCCTACTGGTGACCATATGAGGGCTTGGTAGGGGAGTCTTGTCTTGTCCAATCTAAGTACATGGCCGATGTAGTTCCAACGGCGTTTTCTTATAAAATTGGATACAAATCTTGCTTAGTCTCTTGTCTTATTTGCGCATTGGTTTTGAAATCTGTCCACTGGATGTTTAGAATTCTTCTAAGACATTTGTTCTCAAAATTGTCTAATTTTTTATCTAAAGCTACCATTGATTTCCAACTCTCACATCCGTACGTTAGCACTGGAATCACACAAGAATTGAAGATTTTAAGTTTTGTATGTTGGCTGAGTGACTTTGACTTCCAGATGTTTGACAATTTATTGAAGGCACCAGATGCCAGTGCGATTCTAGATAATATTTCTGGTGTTGAGTCCCCTGTAGATGTCATTTTGCTTCCTAGGTATGTGAAGCTGTTGACTTTTTCAAGAACATGGTTGCTTAATTTGGTGTCATCTGAACTGTTGGTAAGATCAATAGTTTTTGTTTTTGTGGCGTTAATTTGGAGACCAATTTGTCCTGAAACATTTTGCAGATGGTTTATTTTCTCTTGGGCATTTGGGTGTGTATATATACATGAATAAATAAACCAATATAAGAATTCCCACTGTGACCTGGTAATTAATCAAGCTGACCTTAGCATGTTTCAGTATCTGTGATGTTTCACTCAGTCTCTGGACAGCAGTAGGCTGGTCAGGCTGGATCTGGGTGGATGGAATCTGAACCACATCTGGCATGGTCTCCGGGAACATGGCAGCCCGCACACGCTGGGAACATGTCTGGTTCAGCTGTTGGTTGATATCTGCCAAACAAACATGCAAATGTAACCAGTTCTAAGATGAACGTACATTTAACTAAGTGTACCATTCTTAAGTAAATTTTTATTAAAAGGCAAAATAATCTTTTAGCAGTCTGCAACCCTTTTTTTTTACCATCTACATGCAGCAATAAAACTTAACATCTACCTGACATACAGTCATGATGTTTGAATTAAATTAGTGGAACTTTTGTAAAGCTGTGGAAATGTAAACAATATAAGATAACATTGGGTGGCGGGGTAGGGGTATCCCCTATCAAAGGAGAAGTAAGGTGCCTCCTTCTCTCCGCTAGCCCACAGGACACCCTTGGGCAAGGTGGAGTACCCGGTTAGCCTCCCGATCAGGGTTACGTGAAGCCATTGGTGCAGGTGGTGGATGAGGTTGAAGAGCAGCCGACAGATAGTTGTGGGTTATGGTCTCCAGCTTCACGACGGTAGGCAGAGGATCTCTTTTTTGAGGAGACAATGGCTACGGTCATTGACCAGTATGGTCACTGCTAAGAAGGAAAGCAATGGCAAACTACCTTCTTCACAGATGCCAAGAACATTATGTTTTGCGATGTCACCGACATTCAGAGACACAGAGCTGATCCACGACTCTGGTGATCGAGTGAGATGGCAGAACATGAACGCCCAAGCTTATCGGCATGGCACATAATGAATGAATGAATAAGATAACATGAAGTAAAGAAGCTTTACAATTACAGAAAACTTTGCATTACTTTGTGTTATTTTATAGTCATGATGTAGCCTTTCCTTTGTAGAATAATGTTCTCATCAAAACCAACTGGAAAGATTCTTGCTCCTTTGCTAGTTCCTCATGCAACTACATATCATGGGAGCCTTTAATGTCCTGCGTATACTATAACTGATATTGTAGCACTTATAACCTAGCATCTGTCTGAAGAATTGATTGCGGATATTTATATGCAACACTTATAATCTAGAATTTGTCTGAAGAATTGATTGCGGATATCTACATGCAGCACTTATAATCTAGCATCTGTCTGAAGAACCGATTGCCAATATCTACATGCAGCACTTATAATCTAGCACCTGTCTGCAGAACTGACTGCCAATATCTACATGCAGCATTTATAATCTAGCACCTGTCTGAAGAACCGATTGCCAATATCTACATGCAGCATTTATAATCTAGCATCTGTCTGAAGAACCGATTGCCAATATCTACATGCAGCATTTATAATCTAGCATCTGTCTGAAGAAACGATTGCCAATATCTACATGCAGCATTTATAATCTAGCATCTGTCTGAAGAACTAATTGCAGATATTAACATGTAACACTTATAATCTAGCACAGTGGTCCTCAACCTTTTTTGGCCCGTGCACCTTTTCACCATTTTTTCAGAACGTCATTCAACCCCTTTCGTATTTCCTACCTAAAAATTCCCCCCCCCCCCCCCACACACAGTATACGTAATAATGGAAGCTAAATTTAATAGCAAAAAACAAGTCTAGACGTCCACATAAAACGTGATTTGTGGGTCTACTTGTCTTGTCACCAGATCTTTTCTCCCTATATAGCGAAGTAATAATGAGAGAGATCAAAGAGGTGCCAGGAATACTAGTTGGAGATTATAATATAAATAATATACGCTATGCAGATGACACGTATTGGTAGCGGATAAATCAACAGACCTACAACAATTGTTGGACACTGGAGTAACAGAGAGTGCAAGGAAAGGACTCTCCTTGAATATCAAGAAAACAGTAACAATGGTGATATCGAAGAAAATGGTGACACTAAAATGTGACATAGAAGGAGAAGGAAAAATTCTTAACCAAGTTGATAATTTTATATATCTAGGGACATTTATAACATCAGATGGAAGATGTACAACAGAGATTAAGAGCAGAATAGGGCAAGCAAAAGCCGCATTTCAGAAAATGAAGAGTATCTTATGCAATAAGTCACTATCACTGAATGTAAGAAAGAGAATGCTGAAATGCTATGTAGAACCAGTTTTGCTGTATGGCATTGAATCTTGGAATGCAAATGAACAAATTAAGAAGAAATTAAAAGCAACAGAGATGTGGTTCCTGAGATGGACTGCAAGAGTAACTAACAACGACTGCCTGAAACAGGCTAATGAAACTAGAATACTATATACAACAATAAGAAAGAGACAAACAGCTTTCTTTGGTCATGTAATGAGAAGAGGCATTGGAGAACATCGTGACAACTGGAAAGATCGAGGGGAATAGAGGCAGAGACAGACCAAGAGAAATGATGCTGGATGGATTGAGACGGTGGCACGGAGGAATATCAGCAGCAGAGTTGATCCAGAAAACCAAAGACCGAGATCTGTGGAGAGCCATGAATGCCTACACTAGCTGGCAGGGGACTTGATGATGATGATGATGATGATGATGATGGGTCTACTTACTTTATAAAATGAATTTCAGAAAGGTGAGATGTACAGAACTGTAAAGTATGAAGGGAAAAACAATATCAAGTAACCGATTCTTGTATTAACACGATCTGGAAATAATCTTAATCCCCCCCCCCCCTCGGAAACCCTAAAACTCCTCCCCTGGGAAAGGGGGGGGGGGGGAGAGAATTCCCCACCAGTTGAGAACCACTGATCTAGCATATGTGAAGAACTAATTGTCAATATCTATATGCAGCATTAATAATCTAGCATCTGTCGGAAGAACTTACATGTACTTAAGGCTCTGATAAACTCAAACCAATCTCAAGTGCTTTAACTCACCTGTAGTTAACAATCGATATGTGGTACTTCTAACTCACACCTACCTTCCAGTATTGTTAACTGGCAATCTAACCGTTGCTGTTATACTTCTACTTAAAGTGCTGCAATAAACGGTGGTCATTGGCTACTTACCATCAACCTGATCCTGATTGTAAGTAGCTCGTCCCAGCCCGCCGTCAACCATCATTTTGGTGGGGTCCATGTCTCCATAATCAACATCGTTGCCCTGACTCTTGCTGCTGATGGATGGGGCCTGCCAAAGAAAACAATCACTTAAACATTCAAAGAAAACAAGTTACAACATTTAGCAAAAATAAACTTGTCGTTTATTATTATTTATACTATAGTTATCTATATTGGAAATATTGACTCACTTAAAGGAAAAAGCCCAACAGATGGGGCTGGTTATCAACCAAGATAAGACAGAATATATGGTAATTTCAAGAGACGGAATGGCTAGAAACTCTGGCCACATACAAATAGATAATATGACCATTAAAAGAACGGAAACATACAAATACCTGGGTACGATCTTCAACTGCTCCAACATCATAAGGGAAGAAATACAAACTAGAATCAACTCTGGAAATAAGACATACTATGCACTACAACATCTACTAAAATCAAAGGCGCTATCTCGTAACACCAAAATCACAATATACAAAACACTGATCAGACCAGTTGTGCTGTATGGCTCTGAAACCTGGAGTACAACGAAAGGAGACGAAGTCTTGTTACAAACCTTTGAGAACAAAATTTTAAGACGCATCTTTGGACCCATTAGGGATACACAAAGTGGAGAGTGGAAAAGAAGAAGTAACAAAGACATTTATGATCTGTTTAAGTCCCCGTTAATCACTGGTATCATGAAGGCTAATAGACTACAATGGCTGGGGCATATAGAAAGAATGGAAGATAATAGGGAAACAAAACTCACTTACACTCAGGAAATAAATGACCGTAGACCCCGAGGTAGACCAAGAAGGCGGTGGAGAGATAATACATGTACAGACCTACAAGCACTTGGAATCAACGACTGGCAAGAGAAGGTCCACCAGAGAGACGAATGGAGACGGATTGTATTTGCAGCAAAGAACCTCAATGGCTCGGAACGCTGAAGAAGAAGAAGATAGTTATCTATATTATTTTGATAATAATTATCTATACCATACTTATCTAATTCAACTTGAAGACGCTTTCACTGATACATCAGAAAATTGTACAGGAAGTGAAAAGTGGAGTAAACTTAAGGAAACTATTTATAAAACAGCGGTATGGGTTTATGGCACTGTGGATACTAAGAGGCAGGACTGGTTTGCGGCAAACAGCCAGATGCTGCAGCCTTTGATTGATGAAAAGAAGATAGCTCTCTTAAGAAACAAGGAAAGAACAACGCGTAACACTCTGAGTGAGCTGAAGCAAGTAAGGAAGGATGTGCAAAATACTGCCAGGCAGTGTGCGAATGACTATTGGATCAAGTTATGTGAGTCCATTCAAATCGCAAGTGATAAGGGAAACATCAGAAGCATGTATGAAGGGATAAAGAAAGCCTGTGGTCCAGTGATCGAAAGAAGTGCACCACTGAAAACCTTGACTGGAGAAATAGAAATCATCACTGATAAGAAACAGCAGATGGATAGATGGGTAGAGCACTATTTAGAGCTTTACTCAAGTGAGACCACGCTAGCGGATGATGCCCTCAACGCCATAGAGGCCCTGCCAACTCTTCACCACCTGGACACACTTCCTACCATAACAGAAGTTAAGTGTGCTATAAATGAACTTGCATCTGGCAAGGCTCCAGGTAAGGATGGGATTACAGAGGTAATCAGGAGTGGGCAAGACACACTCACTATACAGATTCACCAGCTAATAGAGCTATGCTGGCAAGAAGGACAAGTCCCACAGGATTTCAAAGATTCAAGCATCATAACACTGTACAAGAACAAGGGCGATCAGAGCGACTGCAACAACTATAGGGGTATCTCACTTCTGTGTATTGTTGGAAAAGTATTTGCCAGAATTGTTCTGCGCAGACTTCAAGTCCTGGGAGATCAAGTCTACCCCGAATCACAGTGCGGCTTCCATCAGAACCGGTCTACCATTGATATGATATTCTCATTGCGACAAATGCAAGAAACATGCCAGGAACAAAATCAACCACTGTTTATTGCAGTGGTTCTCAACCTTTTTTGGCACGTGCCCCCCTTCACCATATTTTTAGGACGTCATCCCCCCTCACCATATTTTTAGAACGTCATTCCCCCCCCCTTTCGTATTTCCTCCCTAAAAATTCCCCCCTGCCCCTACACAGTGTACGTAATAATTGAAGCTAAATTTAATAGCACATACTAGGCATCTACAAAAAACGCGATTTGCGGATCTACTTATGTTATGAAATGTATTTCAGAAGGGTGATACGTACAGAACCGTGAAGTATGAAGGGAAAAACAATATCAAGTAATTGGTTCTTGTTTTAACGCAATCTAGAAATAATCTTAATTCCCCCCTGGAAAACCCTAAAATTCCCCCCTGGGGGGGAATTCCCCACCGGTTGAGAACCACTGGTTTATTGCCTTCATCGGCCTCACAAAGGCACTCGATTTGGTCAGTCATGAGGTTCTGTTCAAAGCACTAAAGAAGATTGGCTGCCCACCGACTCTTCTGTCCATTTTGGAATCGTTCCACACAGGCATGAAGGGTATAATCAAGTTTGATGATGCAACTTCAGAAGAGTTTGAAATCAAGAGTGGAGTTAAGCAAGGTTATGTTCTACCCCCCACCCTCTTTGGGATATACTTTTCACTTCTACTGAAATACGCCTTTCGTGATCAGGATGCCGGTATATACATTTACTCACGCTCAGATGGCAGCCTCTATAATGCTCAGAGATTGAAGGCCAAGACCAAAATTAGGAGGGTACTAATCAGAGAGTTGCTTTTTGCAGATGATGCTGCAATTACGACCCACTCTGAGGAAGAATTACAACATCTACTATCTTCATTCTCCAATGCTTGTTCTGAGTTTGGTTTAACAATTTAGAAAAAGAAGACACAGATTATGTCACAAGGTGCACATGGGGTACCATCAATCTTTATTGACGACGCCGAACTGGAGATAGTAGACCATTTTACATATCTAGGATCAGAGGTAAATAGCAAATTATCCCTCGATCAGGAAATCAACATCAGGATTGGCAAGGCAGCAACAACAATGAACATGTTAGCAAAAAGAGTATGAGAGAACAGGAAGCTTACTGCTAAAACAAAAGTCCTCGTCTACATAGCCTGTGTTCTTAGTACTCTTCTTTATGGCAGTTAAACCTGGACAACTTACTCACACCAAGAGAAACATTTAAATAGCTTTCATATGCGGTGTCTGCAAAGAATACTTAGTATTAAGTGGCAAGACAAAATCACATTGACTGAAGTATTGGAAAGATCAGGTTGTGTGACAGTGTATTCCATGCTCAGTCTTCGTAGAATTAGATGGATAGGACATGTTAGGAGGATGAATGATGGTAGAATACCAAAGGACGTATTTTTTGGTGAATTACAAATGGGTAGGAGATCTCAGGGTCGGCCTCTACTATGATACAAAGATGTGTGTAAGCGGGACATGATTGATACAGGCATAGATAATGCACATTGGGAGCACGTCGCCGCTGAACTTGTTGCATGGAGGGCAACTATCAGAAATGGAATCAAGACAAAGGAGAACATGATTGCAGATAAAGCACACACACAGCGTGAGAGATGTAAGATTGTGCATGAAGGTGGAAATGAGCATGTTTTCACATGCATCCACTGGGGACAAACATTTGCAGCACGAATTGGCCTTATCAGCCACTCGCCAACGCCATGGGTCGTAGTTATTAAGCCTTTTTGAAGCACAATGTACCAAACTATTGTCTGTCAAGATGGAAAGGTGCCAATACATACAATACTTATCTAATTATCTATATTATCTTGATTCTATGGGACCCAAAAGGGGATCAATCAATCAATTAGGTGCCGTCTCTACAATGAAGACTGGCTGCAATGGATCTCCAACACTGTCTGCCTCTCGCACTGACTGTAAATTCTGTCAGGTTGATGTTATTCTATCTCTTGATGTTATCTTCCCACTTGTATCATTGTCTACCTCTTGCTCGCTTGCCCTCAACCTTGCCTTCCAGTATATTTTTTATAAGAGTGTTATGTCTTTTAACGTGGCTGAAATATTTCACTTCGCTTTTTATTATTTCTTTCATCAACTCTCTTTTCATTCCAAGTTTTTCTAGAACCTCTGTATTTGACTGTTATTGTTTCCTTGAATTATGACATATTCGTCTATATATCCACATCTCCAGGGCCTCTATTCAACTTTCTAGTTGCTTGTTCAATGTCCAGGCTTCCACACCTTATAGTAGTGTTGAATATATGTAACATTTGGCAATTCTCATTTTTAAAGCTTTGTTAGATAGATGTTATGATAGAAACAAGCTGTGAGAAATCCTTAAACAATATGGAGTGCGTACACATCTAACAAACCTATGTAGAAGCTTATACAACAACAGTGAATGCATAGTGAGAGCAACTGGAGGACACTCATAATCCTTCACCATAAGATCCAGAGTACAACAAAGTTGTGTCCTGTCCCCTCTTGTTCACAACACATGAATCAGAAGCTGAATTATAAGACCACATGAATAGTCTAAGTGAAATGTGTAGGGAACATAACATGAAAATTAGCACAAGTAAAACAGAGGTAATGACTGTAACTAAAGAAGATAAAGCAACAACAATTCACTTAAACGAACATCCTTTGAAACAAGTGAAGAGTTTCAAGTACCTTGGAAGTATAATATCATCAAATGGCAAATCAGAAGACGAGATTGAAAATAGATGCAATAAGGCAAACAACCCATTGGACAAATGGCACCAATGCTAAAGAACAAACAAGTATCAATAACTACTAAGAAAGCACTTTAAAACACAATCTTCCTACCAACTCTATGCTACCAATGCCAAACCTGGACAATAACAGAAAAAGAGAAAAGAAAAATCACAACAACAGAAATGAGATTCCTGAGAAGACTACTCAATATATCAAGAAAAGATATCATCAGAAATGAAGAAATCAGGACTAAACTGAGGGTTGTAGCTGCACTAGATTTTATTATAAGGCAGCAAGTCAAATGGTTTGGCCATGCAAGTAGGTTACCAACTAACAGTATACCACTGAAAGCAATGATGTACAGACCAGAGGGAAGCAGAGGAAGAGGCCGACCATGTAAACGATAGATGCAGTGAATAACAGAGTCCATGGGAGTGTCGATACATGAAGCCCATATGCGGGCACTCTCCCGCTGTTTATACTTCACCTTGACACCGCAAGGTACAACAGGAACATGATGAGAAATGAGAAAGCTTTGTTAATGTATCTAGATGTTAATACCGATTTCATGCTGTTGAAAGCATTTTTGATCATTCTTATACTCTTTTTGATTTCTATTTCACTTCTGCCATCATCTGTTATTATATGTCCGAGATAGGAGAAACTTATTACTTGTTCTACTAGTATCTCCCCGTATACTGTGATGTTCATTTATGACCTTTCTTTTCACTGCTAATTATCATAGTTTTCATTTTTTTTTTATGTTAATATCTATGCCACATTCTGCACTATGTCTGTTTACTTGCTCCACTAGGTTTTGTAACTCTTGCTCACTTTCTGATAGTTGTTTGTCCATCAAGAATGATGATGACCATTCATTTCATCCAGTGGGGTTGAAAGTATAGAGCTGTGAGTTCTAAGATGGATGATAAGGTCTATTTTGGCTCGAAATGTTCTTTGACAATGTGGGAAAAGAATGCTTGACGTTTCATGAGGAGGATCTCCTGCAGTGGTTTTTCTGTCCAGCCTTTTCTTCACAACTCTTGCAGTCCTGGTTGCTTCACAAGTGACTGCACCCTTGCATAATGATGTACGCCACGAATTTCGGTCTTTGGCAGCAGTCTCCTAAGTCTCAGGATGAATTCCAAAAGCTTTCAGTGAGATTTTCAGAGTGTCTTTAAAGCGTTTCCTATGGCCGCCTTGGGAGCGTTTACCACAACGCAGCTCACTGTAAAACATTTGTTTAGGGAGCCTGTGATCTGGCATACGAGTTAATTGACCAGCCCAGAGAATCTGATTTTTCATTAGTAGAGTGCTTACACTCAGGAAATAAATGACCGTAGACCCCGAGGTAGACCAAGAAGACGGTGGAGAGATAATACATATACAGACCTACAAGCACTTAGAATCAATGACTGGCAAGAGAAGGTCCACCAGAGAGATGAATGGAGACGGATTGTATCTGCAGC
Source organism: Cepaea hortensis (assembly GCA_963921405.1). Classification (NCBI taxonomy): domain Eukaryota; kingdom Metazoa; phylum Mollusca; class Gastropoda; order Stylommatophora; family Helicidae; genus Cepaea; species Cepaea hortensis. The sequence goes on along the minus strand of OY992884.1, from coordinate 48,234,134 downwards.
AAAGAACCTCAATGGCTCGGAATGCTGAAGAAGAAGAAGAAGAAGAAGAAGAAGAAGAAGAAGAAGAAGAAGAAGAAGAAGAAGAAGAAGAAGAAGAAGAAGAAGAAGCGTGTCGACAATGGGCATGGACGCTCTTTCTAGAATTTCAGTGTCTGGGATCTTGTCTTGCCATTTAATCTTCAATAGCTTCCTAAGGCAGACTGTGTGGAAGTGGTTTAATTTCCTAGCATGTCGCTGATAAACAGTCCATGTTTCACAAGCATATAGCAGTGTGGATAACACAACTGCTTTGTAGACTTTCAGCTTTGTTTGCAGGCTTATTCCATGTTTGTCCCATACATTCTTGTACAGCCTGTCAAAGACCACGCTTGCCTTGGAGATTCTTGCATTCACTTCGTCATCAATTGTGGCAGCTTGTGACACAGTGCTGCCAAGATAGGTGATTTGTCCACAACACTTAGTCTATGACCGTTCACCTTGATATTCGGCACAGTGTGATTATTCCCTGGAGCTGGCTGGTACATAACTACAGTCTTCTCCAAGTTGATATTGAGCCCAAAGTTGGCACAGGCATATGAGAAAGCTAAAACATTGTGTTGCATGTCTGCCTCTGATTGATTGATTGATTGATTTAGGAACCAACATCACAGCATTTGGGACATTCCCATAAGCGTTCCGTCCCCATTCTCAGCAGCCTGTCTGCCTCTGAGTTGGCATATAGTGTGCAATCATCAGCAAACAGCAGTTCTCTGACGGTGTCGCTGTTAGTTTTGGTTTTGGCTTTCAGCCTTCTGAGATTGAACAACTTTCCATCCATGCGGTAGTTAATGTCTATTCCAATGTCATTGTTCTCGAAGGCATTCATCAGCATAGCTGAAAACATGAGGCAGAACAGTGTTGGTGCCAGGACACATCCTTGCTTCACTCCACTGGTGACAGGAAAGGGTTCGGACAGTTCACCATTTTCCTGTACTCTTGCCTGCATACCATCATGAAATAGCCACACTATTTGGACAAACTTTTGTGGACAGCCATATTTCAACATAATCTTCCACAGTCCTTCTCTACTGACTGTATCAAAAGCCTTGGTAAGGTCAAAAAAAGTGGAGAACATTTCAGAGTTCTGTTCCTGACATTTCTCTTGCAGCTGCCTTGCAGCGAAAATCATGTCAACAGTTCCTTGTTCTTTTCTGAAGCCACATTGACTCTCAGGAAGAAGACCTTGATTGAGATGGGCCTTGAGGCAAATGAGAAGAATTCTGATGTGTATCTTCCCTGCGATTGAGAGCAAGAAGATGCCTCGGTGGTTGTCACAGGATTGGCGGTTTCCTTAATGTTTGTAAAAGTGGACTATTGACGCGCCCTTGAAATCTTGTGGTATGGTCTCGTTCACCCATATGTTTGTAAAGATTTGGTGAAGCTGCTCTATTAGGACTGGCCCACCTGCCTTGTATATCTCTGCTGGGATGGAGTCAGGACCAGGCACCTTTCCACTGGAAAGTTGCTGGATGGCTTTGTTTACTTTCACTATCATTGGCAGGTCATCAAGTGTATCATTAGTGAGAATTTGAGGAAGGCAGTTGATGGTTTCATCATCGAAGAAGGAAGTTGCATTTAAGATGTTGCTGAAATGCTCTGCCCAGTGTTGACACAGCATTTCAGCAACATCTTAAATGCTCTTCCCAGTGTTGAAGGATTTCTTTCTTATCGGTGACCAATATTCCCCCATCTGCACTGAGGAGGGGAACTATGCCTTGTGATGGAGGACTGTAGACCGCTTTCAGTGAATCGTAGAGTTTTTTCATATCATGTCTGTCAGCAAAGCCTTGAATTTCATCAACTTTGTTGCTCAGCCAGGAGTCCCGCATGTGCCAAAGTTTCTGCTGCACTACTCTCCAAATGTTATTGAAGGCAACTTTTTTTTTTATGTTGACTTCGGGTTATTCAAATGTGCCTTGAGGAGAAGATGTTTCTCGGCCAGCAATTGGTTGATGTCTTCAGAATTTTCATCAAACCAGTCTTTATGCTTTCGGGGGGCTGGACCCAGGCTTTCCATAGCAGTGTTGTAAATTATTCCTTTAGGGCTCTCCACTCTGTTTCCGCATCCTGTTTAGATGCAGCATTTGGCTCAAGGCAGTCTTCCAGCATGTTTTAAAATGACAGCTGCATTTTGTTACTGTTTAGGTGGGTGACATTTAGTTTTTTTGCACTTTTACCCCTTGAAGACGCCATGGTGGTTTGATGTGTATGTTTATTTTCGAGATAATGAGGCGATGGTCTGTCCAACATTCGGCACCACAAATGGATTTTGAACCTGAACGTCTTGTCTGTCACTCCTCCTGACGATGACATAGTCAATGAGGTGCCAGTGTTTTGAGCGTGGGTGCATCCATGATGTCCTATTTCTCGTGGGAAGATGGAAAATTGTGTTGGTGATCATAAGATTGTGTTCGGCACAGGTCTGAAGGAGGAGGAGCTCATTAATATTACAATTTCTGACTCTGTAATTTCCAATGATGTCATTTCAAGAGGCGGCGTCCTCTGAAGTCCCCAAGGAGTATAAGTTTGTCTAATTTGGGAACAGATGTTAATATGTTGTGCAGGTCTTCATAGAACTTGTTTTTGATGTCATCTTCATTTGTCATGGTTGGTGCGTAGACACTCACGATGGTTGCATGCTTCTTTCCTTTCAGCGGGGTTAACTTAATAGTCATTTTTGGCCATTCTTATTCTCTTTTCGATTTCTATTTAACATCTGCCATCATCTGTTATTATATGTCCAAGATAGAAGCAACTTATTACTTGTTCTACTAGTATCTCCCCGTTTACTGTGATGTTCATTGATGACCTTTCTTTTCACTGCTAATTATCAGTTTTAAATTTTTTTTTTAATGTTAATATCTATGCCACATTCTGCACTATGCCTGTTTACTTGTTCCACTAGGTTTTGTAACTCCTGCTCACTTTCTGCTAGTAGCACGGTATCGTTAGCATAACTAAGATCCAAAAGGGGAAATTAAGGTCTAAAATACATTCAACAGCTTGAAAAAGATACTGACATCTTTCAAGGAGATATATTCTATTTCTCAAGTCTAGGGGGAATTCCTCCCTGCTTTACATTGGGTTCTATTTGTTGGATTATCATCTATGCACTTTGGACACATATATAGATGCTCTGGACTCCTATGTAGCAAATCCATCACGGTTCAGTGACTAATTGTGCCAGCCAATGTTGACTGTCAAATCTCCTTGCATATCAGTGGTGGTGCTCTTTCTGGCCATATCAGTCAAGTAGAGTTCTATTTTATCCAACTCTTGCCCAGTTACAACAGGGCATCACTGCAAAGACTCATCAACCATACTGAAAGAACAATGTAAAAATGTCTGCCACTCAAAGAGGCTATCAATCATGGGATATCATATGACCATCCCTGTCCAACAACTGGGCATCCATCAGCCCTGCCAGTGTCTGCAAGAACAGAGGCCATCAACAAACAAACATTATTGCTTAAAGTGGTATTGGTGAATTTAGTTCACTTATCCTGTTAATGCCTTTCACCACAGGACGCTGGCATCCAGAAAGCATGGGACATAGAAAGTCATCTCTGCCCAATACTTCATTCATGGCAACATCTAGTGAGATAACTTAAAAATGGGAATGGTCAATTGTTATATAAACTTAACACTATAGTATAGTGTAGAAGCAAGGAAAACAAAAAATAAGAAAATCAAAGACACTCTAAAAACTGTGGATGTACATGTTAAAAAAGGCTGCACACACTTTTATAAAAACCATGCTGGAGGAAAAATTAAGGATAGATGAGCAAGTGATAGGTATACAAGTGGGATGAACAGCAGTATGTCAAAGTGTACAAGAGACAGAAAGTGCTAGAGATCCACTGCAACCAACCTTGATTGAGGAGATGGCACTTGACTGCTTTAAAGTGTTTTACACCAGTTTACACCTAGATGTTTATTCAATACAACAGGTGCTTCGAAATTAAAGAATAATTAAGTAGAGTGACACCAGGTTAATTACAACAGAACTGAGTAAGCAAATATATCATGTAAATCAAAATTGAGATCTTCTTCTTCTTCAGCATTCCGAGCCATTGAGGTTCTTTGCTGCAGATACAATCCGTCTCCATTCGTCTCTCTGGTTGACCTTCTCTTGCCAGTCGTTGATTCCAAGTGCTTGTAGGTCTGTATATATATTATCTCTCCACCGTCTTCTTGGTCTACCTCGGGGTCTATGGTCATTTATTTCCTGAGTGTAAGCGAGTTTTGTTTCCCTATTATCTTTCATTCTTTCTATATGCCCCAGCCATTGTAGTCTATTAGCCTTCATGATGCCAGTGATTATCAGGGATTTAAACAGATCATAAATGTCTTTGTTACTTCTTCTTTTCCACTCTCCACTTTGTGTATCCCTAATGGGTCCAAAGATGCGTCTTAAAATTTTGTTCTCAAAGGTTTGTAGCAAGGCTTCGTCTCCTTTCGTTGTACTCCAGGTTTCAGAGCCATACAGCACAACTGGTCTGATCAGTGTTTTGTATATTGTGATCTTGGTGTTACGAGATAGCACCTTTGATTTTAGTAGATGTTGTAGTGCATAGTATATCTTATTTCCAGAATTGATTCTAGTTTGTATTTCTTCCCTTATGATGTTGGAGCAGTTGAAGATTGTACCCAGGTATTTATATGTTTCCGTTCTTTTAATGGTCATATTATCTATTTGTATGTGGCCAGAGTTTTTAGCCATTCCTTCTCTTGAAATTACCATATATTCTGTCTTATCTTGGTTGATAACCAGCCCCATCTGTTGGGCTTTTTTCTTTAAGTCAGTCAATATTTCCAATGTCTTTTGTTCATTTTCCCCTATAATATCTATATCATCTGCATAACCAAGCAGCTTAGATGTTCCTTCAATATCACATTCCTCCTTTACCCTCCTCACAACTTTCTCTAGAGCCAGATTGAAGAGTAGCGGCGATAGTGCATCACCCTGTTTCAAGCCAGATGTTATTTGGAAAGGGTCTGATTTCCTGCCTTTATATGTTACTATATTATAAGTATCTTCCATGCATAGTCTGGTCATGTTGATTAACTTCCTTGATATTCCAAATTCCCGCATAGCATTTCATAGACTATTCCTATGGACACTATCATAAACCTTTTTAAAATTCACAAAAATGTTATGGAGATCTCTTTTATAGTCCCAATTTTTCTCAGCTATTTGTCGTAAGATCTATTGTTGATCTGTTTTGTCTAAAACCCGCCTGGTAGTCACCTAATATGTATTCTGAATATGGTTTTAGTCTATTTAGTAATACTGTGGATAGTATCTTATAGCTTATGGACAGTAGTGATATTCCTCTATAATTTTCACACTGGAAATTGTCTCCTTTCTTAAAGATAGGTGCAACTTTGAAAAATGTAGATATAGAATAGAGATATAAATAACATACTCAATCCCACTAAGGTTAACCTGGACAACAAATATCAGGGCAAACCTTTTGGCTTAGAGAAACAACAGGAAAGGCTAAACTTTACGGACCAATAAGTTAACTAAAAAAAAGCTGTGAAATGTATACAAGAGGCAACACTGCATATATACATAATTTATTTCAACAAAAGAAGAAGAAATGCCAAGAAGGATATGTTCACACAAAAATGCAAATACTGCAGCTCAGTTGTGATCAGACAATGCAAATACTATTGTAAAGTCAACAAAACCCAGACAAAATACCAGACTAACAAATCACAGCATGTGCCCTGCTAGGGTGACCAGGTGTGTTAGGGCATTTGTCTCTACCATGAATGATGTGCAACTAAGAAAACTGCCATACCTGTGTGGTCTGAGCAGAATGGATGCCTGAGTCACTCATGTATTGACTCTGCTGCCACATCATGATCTGCTGCTGCTTGTTGTTCATAGGCATGTTGCTGAGATCCATAGGCATGTTGCTGAGATCCATAGGCATGTTGCTGAGATCCATGTACGTTGCATCCACTGACAGACCCTCTGCAATGAGACACAACACTGATAGCCCATGGAAAGAAGGACATACATTTTATAATTGTGTGCACAACATAAGAATGAACTGCAATCAAAAGCACACACAAGCTAACAAATAGTACTAAGAATTTAGTATAATCACAAGTACACAACAGCAATAAGATTGGAAAATGAAGAAGAAAATGTGTGAAATACAATCAAAAGAAATATTTAGAAGCAGACAGAAATATAAAGTAATTTAAAACAATGTTTTCCTGCAGTGAATTTGATGCAGATGGAAAGATAAAGGTGATTCCCTAGTATAAACTGCAATGTGGTGTACAAAACGCCTTGAATTGCACTTATATAGGTTATGACTTCACAGAGTGATGTCAAAGAGTGGTATAACTAAGAATTATCTAGGAGAGGAGGAATTACAGTACTAACTATAACAGTAATATTATAACTAAACTAAAAGGCAAAGTACATTATATTCACGTCATGGCCTCTTTTAACCCTTTACAGGGCAGAACGTCCATTATCAGCCGGTTGCTTAAACGAGCAGATCGGCCGATTACGTCCGATACTATTATGCATTGTAAAAATGCGATCTCTCGGATTTCCAACACTTCTGACGGCTACTTTCGCTTTCGCCGATAGCTTGACAATGTGGCCGCCATTTGTAAATGCGCTACTATGAATTTCAACGGACTATTACGGACTTTTTTTGATAGTTTTTGGGATTTTTACGCTGTTTTTCAAAATGGATTTCGGCGATTCTTCAAGTGATAGCCGAGATTTTGCTAGGTTCAATTTAAGTGACATTAAAGGGCACGAAGTTGACTATTTATCGGAGCTAGATATCAGTGCAAAGCGTTACTTTGCATTAGCAGTCTGAGTCAGACTTTAAAGAAAGTGATTATGATTCTGAAAATGTGTTTGTAAATTGCCGTATAGATGACGGAAAATCACAAACAACATGCTGTATTTCGTAAATATTTGTGTTCATATATGGATTACCGACAACAATCACGTGTGTAACATATTCTGCATGCTTTTCCCTTCATTGTGTTGTTTATTTCACTAAAATCGGTTGACTAACACCTTATTTGTGATGTTTTTACTAACGTGACCCTAAATTTTACCAAACCTGAAAAAATCTTGCCCATTCAGGGCTAAAAAACGGACAAGCGTCTGCCCTGTAAAGGGTTAACAGTCACAGCAGCTGCCTTAGTAGATGAACCTTTCACAGCAGTTTCCCCTCAACCACCATCAGCTGAACTATCCAGATATAGCCCCCTGGTATATGAACTATCCAGTGTATCACCCTGGTATATCAACCATCCAGTGTATCACCCTGGTATGTGAACTATCCAGTGTATCACCTTGATTTATTAACTATCCAGGTGTATCACCCTGGTATATCACCTATCCAGTGTATCACCCTGGTATATGAACTATCCAGTGTATCACCCTGGTATATGAACTATCCAGTGTATCACCCTGGTATATGAACTATCCAGTGTATCACCCTGGTATATGAACTATCCAGTGTATCACCCTGGTATATGAACTATCCAGTGTATCACCCTGGTATATGAACTATCCAGTGTATCACCCTGGTATATCAACTATCCAGATGTAGCACCATGGTATATCAACTATCCAGTGTATCACCCTGGTATATGAACTATCCAGTGTATCACCCTGGTATATGAACTATCCAGTGTATCACCCTGGTATATCAACTATCCAGATGTAGCACCATGGTATATCAACTATCCAGTGTATCACCTTGGTATGTGAACTATCCAGATGTAGAACCCTGGTATATCAACTACCCAGATGTATCACCCTGGTATATGAACTATCCAGTGTATCACCCTGGTATATGAACTATCCAGTGTATCACCCTGGTATATCAACTATCCAGATGTAGCACCCTGGTATATCAACTATCCAGTGTATCACCCTGGTATATCAACTACCCAGATGTATCACCATGGTATATGAACTATCCAGTGTATCACCCTGGTATATCAATTACCCAGATGTATCACCATGGTATATGAACTATCCAGTGTATCACCTTGGTATGTGAACTATCCAGATGTAGAACCCTGGTATATCAACTACCCAGATGTATCACCCTGGTATATGAACTATCCAGTGTATCACCCTGGTATATCAACTACCCAGATGTATCACCCTGGTATATGAACTATCCAGTGTATCACCCTGGTATATCAACTACCCAGATGTATCACCCTGGTATATGAACTATCCAGTGTATCACCCTGGTATATCAACTACCCAGATGTATCACCATGGTATATGAACTATCCAGATGTACCAGTCTGGTACATGAACTACCCAAGAACAATTATAAGCAATGTACTCCCTCTTCACACCATGAGGTGTACTGGCTGTAAGATGTCAACCTCTTCATCTACTCTTTGATGGGCAGGGTTGCCAGACGTCTGGCAGAAAGAGGACATGTCCTCCTTTTTAGCCTAATATTCTCCGTCCGGTAGGCAATGCTAAAAGCCTTTAAAATGTCTAGCTTGTCTTATATTTTACTGTTTTTTTTTTATATTTTATGAGTAATTAATAAAGATTATAAGGTAATAATTGTACAATCGGCTGTTTAAATCATGTTTTTTAGCAATTTGAAAAAGACCTCTATTGAATTTATATTTATTTTTTTAACATGATTGTTTCTTGGTTGATTCACTAAGAGTAAGATACACTTATTGGCAGCTATTGTAATAAAATTGTACTGATTGTGGGTTTAATCTGGGACGATTAAAATTAAACATTCAGTATTTCCTCCTTTTTTTGTCTTATTATGTCCTCCTTTTGGTGCCCACGTATCTGGCAACCCTATTGATGGGTGATATGTTCAAAATCACGCCGACCACCTTTACTTCCCAGGGAGTTTCCTATCATCCATTTAGACCAGTGGTTCTCAACCTTTTTTGACCCATGCCCCCCCTTTACCATATGTCCAGAACGTCATTCCCCCCCTTTCAAATTTCCTCCCTATAAATCCCCCGCCTACACATACATAAAAATGGAAGCTAATTTTAATAACAGATACTAGAACAAGTCTAGAATCTACATAAAACGCGATTTGCGGGTCTACTCACGTTATACAACAAATTTCATTAGGGCATGAAGTACAGAACCGTAAAATTTAGAGGGAAAAACAATATCAAGTAACTGGTTCTTGTATTAATGCGATCTTGAAATAATCTTAATGTCCCCCCCCCCCCCCCCCCCAGGAACAATTATAATCAGATATGTACTGGCCAGCCTAAATAGACAACTATAGTGGTTGAGAATAAACAGATACTCACTGGCCCGGATGCGTCCACTGCCAGCATTCTTATGGTAGCTGCTCATGTTTACCAAATGTTAAAAAATTTCTAGGGAAGAGAACATTGACAAGTTAGCAAATGTTAAATCTCTGAATTTCTTGGCAAGAAAATTGTTCATATAAGATTACCAAATATTCACATATTTATTGGGGGAAAAAACACTGAGAAATCACCAAATGTTAAATCTATGGGGAAGAGAGAGTTGGCAAGAATAGTCTCAGTTATATACAGACTTGCCGGTCTCCCGTGCATAAGGGTTAAGGTCGTTGTCCGTAATTCTGTATACTCTTGTATGAAAAACAGCTGCGTGAGATTTGGCAGCGGATTGCGTCACATTGGTTACTTACGGAGGGTATGTGAGCCGGTCATTCAGAAAGCAATAGCAAACTACTGAACGTAAAACTTGCCAAGACATCAACAGCAGCTGAAACATGCTGGTGTTGACTGCAATGTCCTGTAAAGGATATGGGGGGGGGGGGGGGGGGGAAGAGAATATACAGACTTATCACTATTCCAAAATATGGTGTAACCATAGACGATTATGCTGCAGGAGTGTTACATGTTACAAACATTCTCATACATTAGTTCGTTAAATCATTAAATGGGGTTACTAGTCTCATTCCTCATAACTTGTTCCTTTCCCAGCTTAGTGCACAACAAGATCTCTATTTGTATGTCACAAAATATAGATCTGTCTTATGAACCAGTCACAAAAGCCAAACCATTCTATGGTTAAAAACCCAGAAATCCTACCATTCTATTATATCTACACAATTCTGCACATCAATGTAGACTTCAAATAGATTATATTTTTTCTGCAAATGAATACAAATTTGTGATCAAACATACATTAAGATGACAGTATCGTCTTGATAGTAACAGGTCAGAAGGAACTACAGAAAATGACAGATACAGTGCTTGCAGAAAGCAACAATGACAACTAAAGTAGGCCTCAGTTTGAACAACAGGAAGATAAATAATGGTAGTATCAAAGACATGGATCATGACTAAAAGTACAAATAAAGTAATGGGTATAAAGCACAGAAATTAATGTATCTTAGCATGCAGATAACATCAGATGGAAGATGTATCACAAAGATGCAGAACAAAACAGGACAATCAAAAGATGCATTTTATAAAATGAAGAACATCTTTTGCAATAAACCCCTGTCTTTGAAGGTTACAAAAACAATTCTAGCATGTTACACAGAACTATTTTTAATATGGCTGTGAATAATGAACCATTAGTAAGCAAGCATTTAAAAATCCTAATGCCTCAAAGATGTTTCATAGAAAATTGTTGAACATTTCCTGGACAGCCAAAATGACTCATTTTAAATGTTTTCAAAGGGGCTAAATCACAAAGACAACCTAACACATCAGAAAGAAACAGTAAACATTTTTGCCCACATTATAAGAAGAGAAAAACAAACATTTTGTGACAACTGGAAAGATTTGTGGAAAGGGAAATAGAGGAAGACAGCATGATAATTTTCTTGACAGCCTTCTGTCATACATGGAAGGGTGTCACCACACAAATTAATGCATGCTCTTGAAGATCACAAAATGTAGAAAAGCATGATTGCCCCAGCCAGCTGGCAATGATGATGATGAAACCTTCACAATCAACTTGCTGACTGACCAACAAACTACACAATCAACAACATAAACAGGTTTCATTTCTTTAAACATAAGATTAACATTGCTGTAAATAACACAACCCATTCACTTGAGATTGATATATAGTTCTCACATACTATAATACTAGACAGGATGGGGGAATGGAAATAAATGAAAACTAATGAGAGTAAGTAACATATTTTGAGGCCAATTACATTGAAATGCAGCATAATTTATAGCCTGCAGCACTATCATAAGGTAGACTATGGCCCAGCAAATAAGATGCCAAATGATGAGAGAACCTTTAATTTTGCTCGACCAAGTCTAAGGACAGGATTCTTACAGCTAGTTCTAGTTCTCAGCATAGCCAAGGACAGACTGATAGTCCATGAGAGCAGACTTGCAGCAGCAGTCACCCCCACTCAGGCTGGGTAACAAGCTGGAAAAGACCACAAAAAAATTCAGGGATATCGAATTATAACCATGCAGAATACAATAGGCAAGCTGCTGGAGAAGGTAATTGCCGGGAAAATATCAAGCCAACTAGAGAGGCAAGGTGTTTTCCCACCCACCCTGGGTGGGTACCGTCCAAAAAGGGAAACCTGGACCAATGCAGCAGTCTTTGCCCATGATGTCTATGAAGGTTTCCACTCAGGCACTGAAACCGTTGCTGCAGCGATTGATCTTGAGGACGCATACAACAGAGTACCACTGGATTTTTTAATGTTTCAGCTTCTCGAACTAAACATAAGTCCATTCCTCCTTAGTTGGATCGCTGCAGCCCTCTTCCAACGGAAAGTAGTTTTTAGATGTGGCAGTTGGACTTCGGAACCAACAACAATATATCCTGGCCTACCACAGGGATCACCATTATCTCCGGTACTGTTCAACGCCTACACAGTGAGAATCACCAGTGAGCAGATCACTGGACCTGGCAGGACATTGTCATATGCCGATGATGTTTTAGTGTATCGTCAGGGGAAGGATAGAGAGGAGGTTGCTGTGGAACTACAAACCGAACTCAATCGCATAAGTATTTGGTGTGATGAAGCTGGGGCAATGGTCAACCCAACAAAGGCAACAGTGACTTGGTTCTCGTTGAATAATCATATTGTCAACACTCCAACACCAACTGTAATGCTGTGTTCAGAGACGGTGGAAAGAACGCAGGCAATGAATTACCTGGGGATACGGTTTGATCGAAGCCTTGCTTATAATGTGCACATAGACCAGGTGATAACAAAGGCCAAGCGGGGTTTGGTCGCGATGCGGATGATGGTGGCAGCAAACTGTGAGCAGCGCCATCTGTGTCTTCTGTACGAGGGGTTGGTCATGTCTGTTTTGGAGTATGCAATGGCAATCCTGACTCTCAGCCATAAGCAGATAGAACGGATGGAAAGGATACAGAATGAAGCTATGCGCATTATTCTTGGATGTACAAGAGATACAGCATGCAGGGCGATGCGCTACCTTCTTGGGTTTCCAACCATTGAAGAGAGAATACAAGATTGCAGGGCATGCGCCTACCATAGAATTAACTCAAACACACAACATCCACTGCATAGTGAAATTAGGAAGGTGAAGGGCAGCAGGTTAAAAAGAGGACGGTCGTGGATGGGTCAAGCCGAAGACATTCTTCACCAGGTGTGTTCACTTGAGGACTTAGAACCTGGCGAGGAGTGGGTGCAAGTGCCAACAGACTTCTGCACATCCTTTTCAGTTTGCATCCAACTTGACAGAAAATGCAGACAAGAAAATCCAGCTGCTGTTGAGGCTGAAGTACAAGCGTTGATTTTCGAGAATTCGCTAGACGGTGACGCGGTCATCTACACAGATGGGTTGGTCGTCCGACATGTGAGAAGCTCATGGGCCTTTACAGCTCGGGCCGGAGGGAGAATTGTGAAGGAGGACGCTGGTGCTTTTACTGAAACCACAAGTAGCCTGACCATGGAAGTCACTAACTAACTAACTAACTAACTAACAAGCTGGAAAGATTTACTACATTTCATTGATAAGAAATATTAAAGTATTTGTTCTCATATATTCACATATCGTGTTCCTATCACAAAATCTACTTCTCATATCATAGTTAATTAGTCGACAGATCATCCTCATTGCACATCAAACCATTCAGTCCATAAGTGTTCGGATCCTCTCCTCAGTAAATCCCAAGGCGTGTAGCGGCTCATGACACCAGTTCTGTTTGGTTTATTACTCTTCTTTGGCTTCCTGCGTAGTGTTCTTGTTTGGCCACGCCTCTTTTAATTTGCTGTTCTCGCAACTTGACCATGGTTGTAATTCTCAGCCATCGCTTGGTTCTCGTAAACAACTTACTTCTCGTAGAGTATTCACAATGTCTGCCTGGTCCATGGCTCCTCCACCTTCCACGGTAGCACTACCTACAAGCCTGTCAGTTTTCTTATTCCCTTGTACACCCGCATGCTTTGGCACGAAGATGAAATCTTTGCCAGCTGAGACCGCTCCAGAGACAACAGCCACTCTCTTCGGATCCACCCCATCTCTATCATCCTGAGCATACTCATTGAGTCACTAAGGACACATGCCCGATTGAATGTCTGTGTCTCGAGCCATGTTATTGCTTTACTTACTGCCATTACTTCTGTAGTCAGGCTGCTTGTGGTCAAAGCAAAAGCGCCAGACTCTTCCTTCACACGTTTCCCTCCGGCCTGAGCCATAAAGGCCCATGAACTTCTCTCCTTGGACGACCGACACATCCGTATATAAATGACAGCAAGAATGAGGGGAACTGCAGTAAAGCTTAAAAAAGGCAATGAATGAATCACCCAAATAAAACGAGAAGTAGATTGTGAGCTTTACTAAAACACGACTACAAGAGACAAATTTTGTCTCTTGTAGTCGTGTTTTAGTAAAGCTCATAATCTACTTCTCGTTTTTTTGGGGGGGTTTTTCATAAATGACAGCATCATCCTCTAACAAATTCTCGAGGATCAGAGCCTATACATCCGCCTCCACAGCAGCTGGATTTTCTTTTCTGGAATGATTTTTCTTCATTTCTGGACATACTATAGCCATCGAAAGCTGATGCTTATGCTGGGGGGGGGGGGTGGGATCTGAACACCTATGGACCTGTCCGGAGTGCAATGAAGATACCCCAACTGATAACTGATAACTGATAACAGGTCGGCAATTATCAGAGTTGTTTTTCGCGACGTCGCGCCATTCTGGTTTTGAATGAAACGAGACGTGGTAAAAAAACATGGAAGTGAGTCGTTGGTCGCTAACAATCACTTGGGGAAAAGACACCCACCCCTCCCCCTCCAAGGGTACAGTTCGGTAACTGACATTGCTACTCATAATAACAACCACGGCGCTTACTTTTCTCAAGCCAGACTATTCAAAACCAGGAACAATAATCCAAATAAGGAAACCACACAACGCTACATACCGAAAATATGGCCGTCGTGGACTGGAAGTGTTAAAAAAAGTTGAAACTGTTGATAGAGAAATATTTGTGTTTTGCTCACCGACTGCCCTCTCAAACACATCTATCCAACATTCAAACTAAAATGGCGGAAGATTTCCCTGGCGGATGAGTACTGTCGCACCTGCTTGGTTGTGATGCGGTTTACTCTACAATAAAGAGTATGAGCAAATTATTTCACACTTAAATACATAATCGAGATAACAGAATACTATAGTAAGTTATTCTTAAACATATAAAAGTTTATAACAGAAATATAATTAACAGGATTTAATTTGTACACGTTCTGTATGCTAATCTTTATATTAGGGGTTGGGCCTGGTTAGGGTTGTGTAGGGGGAGGGGAAAAGATTAAAGTAGTTCCACAGTTTTTCTTCATTCAATGAATCAGGTACCGTCTCCACAGTGAAGGTTGCCTTAACGGATCTCCAACACTATCTGTCGCTCGCCCTGACTGTACATTCTGTCAGGCTGATGTTCGTCTATCTCTTGGTGATATCTTCCCATTTGTATCGTTGTCTACCTCTTGCTCGCTTGCCCTCAACCTTGCCCTCTAGTGTGGTTTTTATAAGAGTATCATGTCTTTTAACGTGGCTGACATATTTCACTTGCCTCCTTTTATTTCTTTCATCAACTCATCATTTTGTTTCCATGAAATACGACACGTTCGTCTGTATATCCACATCTCCAGGGCTTCTATGCGACTTTCTAGTTGCTTGTTCAGTGTCCAGGCTTCCGCGTCATACAGTAGCACTGAATATACGTAGCATTTGATAATTCTCATTTTAATACGTTATTAATCTCTCTATACGTTAATACTGATTTGGGACGCAGAGGTGTTTCCAAGGCACCAGAGCCAGGCTCTGTACTGGACAAGACCTACTGACACGTCCTAATCGTGCGTCCTGGGCAACAGGTCCCTTTGGGGTCCTGGTTAAAAAAAAAAAAAAAAAGAACGAAAAAAGAAACGCATAGCTGTCGAAGGCACATACATAGCCATAATTTTGATATTCAATAACTTTTTTAATATAATGAGTTAATTGTTCAAATTGCACACAAGCATAAATTAGGTTTTTGCTTTTGCATCTGGGTCAAAGAGATTTTTGGCGTACGGGCTTTCCCGTGAGTATGGTGTGTGGCCTCCTCTTGCATCGATTATCGACTGGCATCTCCTGGGCATGGATGCGATCAGACGTTTGATGTGGGCCTGTGGAATGGCTGCCGACTCTTCCTAGAGTGCCTGGAACAGATCACGACGATTGGCTGGAGCAACGTCTTGGCGACAAGCACGTCTATGCAGCTCATCCCACAGGTGTTCAATCTGACTTCTTCTTCTTCTTCTTTCGTTTGCTTGAAATATGTCTACATCTGCAATGTTGTCTCTTGTATGAATTTAACTGTCTTTTTCAGTTCACACAGTGGTCCATAGAGTTTATCTTCCACTGTCGTCTCTCTAGGCCAGAAGGTTTGCCTAGATATGTTATATTTTGGTCAGTCTTGGAGTATGTGACTCTGCTGTCTGCGAGGCCAATCCACATGTGTACATGGCTGTTTCACCAATCTTGAATTTTGTATACATGTGGTTGCGTAATCTATTGTGTCCTGTTCTGAGGCGCAGAATAATGACTTGTTCTAGTCTGTCCATAACGTGGTAGTCATTTTGAGCAGGTTTTGGTGGCTTTCTGGCTGATTTGATCATTTTTTTTCTTTTGGTGGTATGTAACGGGCACATCAGGCTGTTCTTCTTTGGCTCCTTCCTTAGCCAATTGGTCAATTCTGTCGTTTCCGGGTACTCCACAGTGGGATGGTATCCACTGTATGGTGACCTTATGCTGACTGCTAAGTTCAGAAAGTAGTGTCCATAGTACTGGCAATTTCCCAGACAGGAGCGCCTCGAGTACTGATTTTGCATCTGTCAGTAGCACCACAGGTTGTGAACCATTGCTGGTATTTAGTAATTTCTCTGTTGCTATCTTGATTGCCTCAATTTCAGCATCATAGTTATGGCAGTACTTTCCTGTCTGTACTCTGGCTGTGTCCCTAGTATTATCTGGGTATTCTATGTACACTCCCGCTCCTCCATTTCGAACAGCATTTTGTGCCGACCCATCTGTGTAGACTCGGATCCAGAGGTTCTGTGGGTATTCTTCAACAAGGAAGCTGAGAGTGGCTGTTCTGCGCTGCACACTGTTCTGTTCTTCCTTGTCAAATATTCGTCTCACTTTTGTCTGTTTGTAATGATAGTCTATGCTCATCTTTCCATGGAGTTCGCTCTGGAATAGTTTGATAGGGGTTTCTCTGCAGAGTCGTTTGGCCTGGTGGATAAAACTACTTCTTTTCAACCGCCCCATGGCTAGGTTTTCAAATCTGTTCTTCATGGGATGGCCTGGCAAGCTGAGGAACTTTTCTGCTTGTATTAGCGTTTTCGTATCTCTGCGCTCACTCAGTGCTTGTGTCCTCCCCATCGTCTCCATTTCCAATATAGGGGTTGATCTCATCCCTCCTGTGGTGACTCTAAGTGCTTGATTTTGCACCTTGTCCAGCTCTTGTAGTGTGGATTTTGATGCTGAACACCACGCAGTTGACCCATATTCCAGGTGTGGTCGTATGCTCTGTTGGTAAACTTTGCTAAGTATTTTCCCACTGGCTCCCCATGTGGTTCCACTTAGCTTTCTCAGGATGACTATTTTCCTTCTGGATTTTGCTACTGCTTTGTTGATGTGCTTTCTCCATGTCAGCCTGCCATCAAATGTTACTCCAAGGTATGTTGGTTCTTTATCTTCTCTTAGGGGTGTTCCATTTATCTGGATGATCCCTGCCTTTTGTTTTGAAGAGAGGGTAAATAGAGTGGTGCTGCACTTGTCAGTATTTATGCTGACACACCATTTATTTGCCCATGCAGCAAATGCAAATGTATCTACAGCTCTTTGTAGCAATCTGGTGGCCACTGATGCATGTTCATTTGTGCTCCATTGTCAGAAGTCGGGGTGCCCCACCGGCTAGATGAATGTATTATTCACTGGCGAGCAACCCCAGATAGTCAGAAACTGACTAGGGACAAAATCTATATGGCTGAACTACAGATTAAGCCCTTGAATATCCAACGTACAGCTCTAAGTGGCTCGTTACAAAATTGAAATGAACTGAGCTGAATATTCGCCAAGGACTAGGAAAGAGAAGGTTATCTAGGGTAGATTTTTAAGTCTGAATTAAAGTTTAAAGACAACTATCCTAGTACAGGTTTTTCTCCCTGACTGCTCCTTTCCTTGGTGTGTAAGTGAACCCCCACCAATGTACACACACAACACGTATGCACAATTGGAATTAAAATATAACGACAGAACTATGAGTTACAATACTACAACATTTATTTGCTAATCATAACAATAGACATCGGATGATTGTCAATATGAGGATGATAAAATCATATAACATATTGTGATGAGAAACATTACGTAACTTTACTTGTTACTTCATCTATCTGGAACTGTGGTCCAGATCCCCACTCTCCAGTAGACTCAAAAAAGAACAGCTTGCCGGTATTCTAACGTCTGCCAGTCCTGGCTCTACCTAGTCATAACTCGTTCTTGAGATCTATAACATAGGTGCTCCTTGTGAGAGCTTGAAAGAAAGTCAAGAATGTGTTATATCAGTTCTACATCAGCGCAATCCTAATTAAAACATATCATAACACAAACATATACAATGACCAGTCTGGCCAAGTTTATCTTCCAGCTCTACTGTGTTCACCATCCTCCTTCTCCCTACTGTCTTTAGTCTGGGACGGGCTTTTCAATTGTCTCACACGCCTGTAATGATTACATTTCTGCCGCCCCATGTCCATGTCGCTAATACAGAAATTCTGTGTCGTACAGCCGCTCCGTCCAATGTTAGTTTAGCAGCTCACAGGGTCGGTAAGTGTATTATAACAATGCCAGGTCATCCGGGCTTACAAGCCGTGACCAATAGCTGTGCCAGGTTTCCATGCATTACCGTGGACGCACGCCCACAATACACTGAGAAAGTTTAGCACCATATACCAATTGTGGGTAAGGTCTGTACCATTACACCTCTGCTTCCAACACAATCATTGGCCAATGTGCCAATGCACAGACAATCGATGGTTAGTGTGCCAATGCGCACACCATAATATAACACTTCATATTGATAGGCTTGCATATGACAAATCAATATACCAAACATGAAATACACATAAAACATTAATTAAACTAGACATATTATGATACTTTAACATAATAGCATAATGCACTAGTTAGTTTGTAGGTATACGAAATGAGATGTATATACACTAAAAGAATATGTACGAAGCATATTCCTAGCATCGTATATTCATATGAAATTACACATACATACATCCAACATATCCGTAAACATTATATTACTTCAAGATAGACATCTAATGATACTCACATAATAGCATCAGGCATTATTAATGAGTACTAATATTGTATAGCTACAAAATGAGATATACAACAAGTCTATTGAAGTTACCACACAGACCAGCTATATTTGCTGAGCTGCCCGGTTTAATCACCTGCTGTTGTAAGAATTAAATAAATAGTCAGTTGACTATATTCTGTACAACAAATGCACACACCAAAAAGGACTAGTCTAGTTTAGAAAGAGATGGCACGCATCTGCTACGACACCTCAAGTATATCTAGACAAGACCTGCCTTCCATAAGTTTCTACTTCTCAGAAGAGTAGTACTTACAGCACAATGATATTGGACACAGAACTCAGAAAGAACACTCAAGTAACCTATGACAATGATAGTTCTTGCAATAACCTAGATCAGATATAGACTGAAAATCACTATGTCTAAAAGACTGTTGCATAGTTACTAAGAAATCCTTCATAGACGCCAACATAAAAATCATGCATATGACTACAAACATTGAGCTGGCTGCCTACCTGTTCTGAAGTCAAACTTAATCTAACATAAAACAGGCTAGGGACCCTTATTTAAGCTGAGTCAAGCAGACAGTATTACCTCCTTGGCATTCCCGTCATAAATTCTTCTTATCTCCACCGGACGGTAATTGCACTTATCACTGCAATTGGCCATCACACCTGTGGGTCTGACAATTATTAGCCCACTAAGTCTTATCAGTGATTTCACACCTTGCGCCTCTAGTCTCTACCAGATGGGGTCATCCATCGCGGTTGGGCGATTTCCTAGCTATTCTTATCAGGTGTCATGCCTGGTCGGTTTTAATTACACAGTCCATGGCCCCTTCATTGTTGATTCAGCATGTCTGGGTCAGCAGTTTCCCAAGGTGTATACTAATTATCTAGTTGCCATTTTATTTGCCATCTGCAAGCTTACGTCATGGCTAGAGGCTTTTTGTGAATAATTTTACCTCACGACTAGATAGCCGTGGAGTAGCGTGATTAATTCATTCTTTCTCAGTTTGGCCTCTCAAATTTGGAGACCGAGAAAAATATTCTGGGATGTTAAGGCGGCCAATTCGTTTGTTTTGAAGAGAGGGTAAATAGAGTGGTGCTGCACTTGTCAGTATTTATGCTGACACACCATTTATTTGCCCATGCAGCAAATGCAAATGTATCTACAGCTCTTTGTAGCAATCTGGTGGCCACTGATGCATGTTCATTTGTGCTCCATAGAACCAGGTGATCGGCGTACATTGCCGCTTTAATTCCATGCGGTAGATTAGCAACGAGATCATTGATGAAGATTAGAAAAAGTGTGGGGGACAAGATTCCGCCCTGGAAAACACTGTGACACAGTAGTACTTTCTTGCTCTTGAGTCCGTCTATCTGTACTCGGGCTCTTCTGTTGTGCAAGTATGCTTTCATCCATTCGTACATTCTTCCATTGACTTTGCAGTTTCTCAGTTTCTTTATCAGACCTTCTTTCCAGACTTTGTCAAAGGCTTTCTGATCATTCTGATCATCATTAGGTTCCTGCTCATTTCATTGGAGATACCATCAGCTCCTGGTGACTTTCTCATTTTCAGTTTTGATATGGCTAGCTCCAGTTCGCTGATTGTGATGGGTGCCTCCAGAACCTCATGTACTATTTCCTTCTGTCCTGTATGTTGTCGTTTCTCTCGAATCTCTTGTTGTTTCTCTGGACTAATTTTGATATTGATATCTTGTGCGAATGAGTCCGCAAAATGGTCAGCTGCTTGCTTTCTTGTTAAGATGTTTCCATCTTTATGTAGTGCAATTTTTGAGTTTCTCCCTGTGCCCACATCATTAAGTTGTTTTATTAGCTTCCACAATTTCCTTGTGTCTTTTTCAAAGTTCAGAAACTCCGTTTTCTCCTGCCAGCTTTTCCATCTAGCTTGCAGCTTGGCCCTTTGAAATTTGGCTTTTGCGTGCTGGAATTTATTGTGGTGCTCTTGGCTGCGTGTGGCCTCTGCTTGCTTTCTAGACACTTCCACATCGTTATGCAACTGTTCCAGTTCACTACTCCAGTAGGGTTTATATTGTTTACGGGCTCCTCTTGATACTGTTTCTCGCGCTGCCTGTAGTATGCATTTCCCAAACTCTTCAACTAGTTTATTTATGTCTTTCTCAGTGTTCAAGTTTCTAACCAGTATGCTGGTGCGATGCTTGTACATTGCCCAGTCTGCTTTCTTGTAGTTCCACCTCGAGAGGGTACTGCTTTCACTTACAAAATCATTTTCTACGGTTAGAAAGACTGGCCGATGGTCACTGCCACCAAGTTGTTTCCCACCAATTCGTGTAATGTTCCACTCCAGGTCTGGTGAATGAAAAGCCAGGTCAGGTGTAGTTGTAGTGTACCATGATCTCGAGTAGAAAGTATGTGGGTAGGACGGCTTGTTAATCAAGATGAATCTATTCTCATCCTGCCAGTCTTCCAGTCTCTCTCCTCTCTGGTCCAGCTCAATCTGACTCATGTTTGAAGACAGGGATGGCCAGAGAAGGGTGATAATGTTGTTGGCAGTCAGGAACTGCGTGGTCAACCGTGCACAATGGGGTCTGGCATTGTCCTGTTGAAACACTGAACTTTGAGTAGCCAAAAGTGGAAGGACATGGGGTCGAAGAATTTCATTAACGTATTGTGGCGCATTAAATGTGAACCAATTGACTCCTTCCACTGTAACTGATCATTCCCAACACCACAGCACTTCCACTAACGTGCGGTGGAGCTTCATTACCGCAATTGTGGGCAAAACGTTCATTTCACTCACGGTAGATACTTCTCCGCTGCAACAAAAAGAAAGACCAGACACATCTCTATTGGTTGTCTGCTGCCCAAGGACGATGCTAGTTAGCCCAAAGAAATCGATTTTGGCGATGGTGGCGTGTAAGGACAGGTCCACGATGAGGTCGTTGTGCCCGAGTCCAGCGTCATGGGGTTTATTCCGGACTTTGATCAGACACATGACATCCTGCAGGCAATGGCTGGGCAGTTGTGGAAGATGTTGTAAACTTGACTCTGAGATGACGAAGCCGAATAATGCGATCAACCGCTGCTATTGCCACTCTGGTTCGTCCACTGCGATGCCGGTCTTCAACTGAGCCAGAGGCTTGGAACCGGTGCCAAAGTCGACTGATGGTACTCTGATGCACGTTTAGATGCCTGGCAACCTGACTTTGACTTTCGTCTGAATACAGTAGGCCAATAGCAATGTTCCTTAAATTTATCGATGGAGGTGCCATAGACGTTCGCTTGAAAATGAACTAGTTAGTCAGTCAGTCAGTCAGTCAGTCAGTCAGTTTGTTAGTTAGCTAGTTAGTTAGTCGAGGTTCCAACTTCACGACAACGGGTCGTGCCAATTATGCTCCGTTCTTGTGCCAGTGAATATCACACAAAATGCTCCCCACTGTCCAATGTGAAAAGTGGAATAGACAGGAATCTCCTCATTCCGACTCGACGCGCTATTGTGAGCAAGTCGTCTTATCATATAACGCAGAGGATGCCTCGCGTTAAACGTGCCGCGAAGATACACGCGCTATATACAGCCGGGAAGAAGACGGTAGAGGCGAGGAAGGCAGCTACGACTGCTGACGCTGTATCTACGATCAGCAGTCTGGCTCCTACACCAGCTGAAGCAGTCCCAGTTGATGAAGAAACCACATCTCAAGCCAGCAGTAGCCGGGAAGTTCCAACCTGCTCCAAAACGATGCAGCCCAATATGCCAGTGACCTCCACACAGGAGGAAACAACAACAACATCTGAGGACTTCACCGGCAGAATACTGCTCAAACAGACAAGCGTGGGTGAAGCTCAACTGTCGGCGCTACCAACAGACAAGTTAATCAGTCTGTTGGAAAACGAGCTGGGAAGACACAGCATCAACCAGCTGCGCAAGACACATGAGGGAGTAGTGGTCTCCCTCGACAAGAACCCAAAGACCACAGCACTTATAAAGAAGATAACACAAGATGAGAAAGCCGACATCAAGCTCCACCACGGCATCTTATTGGAAGCCAGTCGACACAACATGATGAAACGAAAAAGACAAGAAACAAGAGACTCAGATCGCAGCCGCTCAGCGCATCCTGGACGAAACGAAGCAAATCCAGCAGAGGATTGAGCAGGATATCGTTCGAATGGCTGCCATAAAAGTTGACAATGCTAAAATTCTGATAAAGATCCAATTGGAAAAATTCAAGACAGAATCGGCGCTAAAGCAAGTTAAAGGAGAAAGAAAAGTGGTTGAGGAGCTGATTACACAACGGAGACTAGAAGACAAGGCAGAAGAGGAACCATCAGAAGAGGAAACGACGAGTGAACTGGATGAGGACGGCAACTCAGATCAAGAACAGATCAGTCTGGCGATGGCAAATCGCCCCACACCAAGACCGAGCTATCGAGAAGACACGCCAAACCAAATACGAACAAGAGGAGTCGCTGAAGGTACAAGAAATGGAAGGAAGAGAAACAACAGATGGAACGACGAATGATAAAGCTCCCTGAAGACAAAAGCACCATATGACGGGGTGGGTACACAATAACTCCAGGCCTCAGCAAAGCGCGACTCTGTCCAGACATGTAAAACCTTATAGAGACAGGAATGAACGAAATCATCCAATCAAAAGCCAGGAAGCTGACAACAAGCAACCAGATCTTCGAAAGATAAAAAACAAACTACGCAATAAAGGCCCCAATTACAACAAGTTATCATAACAGTTGAACGGGACCATTCGTAACTATGGCGGAAGCGGAAGGAAGAGGAATATCGGCAATCCAACAGCCTGCACAGGTACACTGTGCATAATGCCGCCGCCAGAATGCCAACGCAAAAGTCCTCCACGAAAACCAAAGTTCATCGTCGATGGAATCAGCAGTCACCAGAAATACCTCATTGACCCGGGTTTTCTCACATGGCCCTGTCTCTATCCGCAGGGTGACCCGCCGAAAGCGTCGCATTAAGCACGAACTCCGTAGCTCCAGCGCAGACACCCAGGAGTCTCCTGAAAAATGCACTCGTGAACCGAAAAGGCAAATCGGTCAATTCAGCAACAGTCTTTAGCCATTGTTAATAACATGCAGGTCACTGTACAACAAAATGAACTGAATTGTTTTGTGTAGCGTTATACTTTTATAGGGTTTCAGTTGCGTAGGCAGTGAATAGTGTTCACCCCAAATATTGTTGCTTTCACGTGCGCGCATCGTGAGCTGTAGTAAAAATTTGGTCATAAACACTATTGACCACTGCATTGTAACGATTACACAAACGAAAACAATTCAGGTCAACACGTGCATGTGACACAGTAAGGAACATTGAAACTGGTTTCTATATACCCTGGCACCAAATTTTACTTACAAACTCATAAAAACGTTCCCTCGGATAGCTATGCGTTTCTTTTTTCTTTTTTCTTTTTTTGAACAGTATAGTAGGTTCGCTGATTCTTCCGAAGACGGAGAGTATCTGCCTGCACGGCGAGGAACCACCAGTCTGCACACCAATAAGCCAGACATGGGACAACGGATACTCACGCAAACCTCAGTCCGGTATGACATCACACTGATGTTGGACAACAGGATGTCTTCATACGACATACAGGGCTTCACGCTGGAGTCCACAGCCAGCAAACGCAAGCAAGCAAACAAGCAATACTGATTACATGCAGCTGAAAGCATTTTTAGCCATTCCTATTCTCTTTTTGATTTCTATTTCACTTAAGCCATCATCTGTTATTATATGTCCAAGGTAGAAGAAATTTGTTACTTGTTCTAGTATCTGCCCATATACTGTGATGTTCATTGATGCCCTTTCCTTTTCACTGCTAATTATCATAGTTTTTTTTTTTTTTAATGTTAATATCTAAGCCACATTCTGCACTGTGCCTGTTTACTTGTTCCATTAGGTCTTGTAATTCTTGCTCACTTTCTGCTAGTAACACGGCATAGTCAGCATACCCAAGATTGTTTATGATTCTTCCATTGATGTTAAGTCCAGGCATTTCAACTTGTTTAAAAATTCTTTCCGTGTATATGTTGAAGAGGCTTGGGGACAGTACACATCCCTGTCGTACTCCTCTTTTTATCTTTATAGGCAACGAACAGTTATTTCCGCATCTAAAAGACGCCACATGTTCCCAGTACAAGTTAGTAATGAGTCTGATGTCCTTTCCGTCTACTCCTATATCTCGAAGGCACGTAATTAGTCGTTCCTGTTGTACTATATCAAAAGCTTTCTTGTCTTATATATAAATTAGGATGTGCGTATCTCTGTATGTATTTATGTATCTCTGTCCGTATGTCCTTTATGCGCTCGCGAACGGCCCATCCGATTGAGATGAAATTTTCTACACGTCTTCCTTTCATTCCAGAGATGCCAACTGTCGTATTTTTTTTTTCTTCTTAATCCTCCTCCCTCCTCCCTCCTCCCCCTCCCAAAATACGTACGTCCAGGAAATGGTCTTCTACATAGACACTTCTCTCTGAGGTCCGCGATAACATATTAACCTGGTGGGATGGCAATCAATCATCCTACTACCTCCTCCCTCCTCCTCCCTTCTCCCTCTTCCTCCTCCCTCTTCCTCCCTCCGCCTCCTCCCTCCTCCCACTCTCTACTCCTCCTTCCTCCTCCCTCCTCCTTCTCCTCCCTCCTTCTCCCTCTTCCTCCTCCCTCTTCCTGCTCCCTCCGCCTCCTCCCTCCGCCTACTCTCTCCTCCTCCTCCCTCCTCCTCCCTCTCCCTCCTCCTACTCCCTTCTCCTCCTCCTCCTCCTCCTCCTCTCTCCTCCTCCCTCCTTCTCCCTCTTCCTCCTCCCTCCTCCTCCCCCTCCTCCTCCACCCTACTCCTCCCTCCTCTTCCTAATCCCTCCTCCTCCCCTCCTCCTCCTCCTTCACCCTCCTCCCTCCTCCTCCTCCTCCTTCACCATCCTCCCTCCTCCTCCTCCCTCCTCCTCATCCTCCCTCCTCCCTCCTCCTCCCTCCTCATCCCTCTTCCTCCTCCTCCTCCCTCCTCCTTCTCCCCTTTCCCCCCTCTTTCTCTTAATCCCTCCTCCTCCCTTCTCCTCCCTCCTATTCATCCCTACTCCTCCTCCTCCCTCCTCCTCCTCTCTCCGCCTATCTCTTCCTCCCTCCTCCTCCCTCCTCTCTCTTCCTCCTCCCTCCTCTCTCTTCCTCCTCCCTCCTCCTCCCTCTTCCTCCTCCTCCTCCCTCCTCCTTCCTCCTGCTCCCTCCTCCTCCTCCCTTCTCCTCCCTTCTCCTCCTCCCCCTCCTACCCCTCCCTCCTCCCCTCATCCGTCTTCCTCCCTCCTCCTTCTTCCTCCCTCCTCCTCCCCCTCCTCCCCCTCCTCCTCCCTCTCCTCCTTATCCCTCCTCCTCCATTCTCCTCCTCCCTCCTCCTCCTCTCTCTACCTCCTCCCTCCTCCTCCCTTCACATTCCTCCTCCTCCCTCTTCCTCCTCATCCCTCCTCCTCCTCTATCCTCCTCCTCCTCCTCCCTCTACCTCCTCCCTCCTCCTCCCTTCACATTCCTCCTCCTCCCTCTTCCTCCTCCTCCCTCTCATCCTCTTCCCTCCTTCTCCTCCTCCTCCTTCTCCCTCTTCCTCCTCCCTCTTCCTCCCTCCGCCTCCTCCCTCCTCCCACTCTCTACTCCTCCCTCCTCCTTCTCCTCCCTCCTCCTCCTCCCTCTTCCTCCCTCTTCCTGCTCCCTCCGCCTACTCTCTCCTCCTCCTCCCTCCTCCTCCCTCTCCCTCCTCCTCCTCCCTCTCCTCCTCCTCCTCCTCCTGCGATCTCCTCCTCCCTCCTTCTCCCTCTTCCTCCTCCCTCCTCCTCCCCCTCCTCCTCCACCCTACTCCTCCCTCCTCTTCCTAATCCCTCCTCCTCCCTCCTATTCCTCCTGTCTCCTCCTCCCTCCTCCTCCCTCCTCTTCCCTCCTCCACCTCCCTCTTCCTCCTCCCTCCTCCATTTACCCAAGACAGACAGACATACAGATAGTCGGGAACGGGATCTTATATGACTACTTATATGATTTAAATGAGATGCTCTCCACCATGGGCTGGGCCGGGTCAGACAGACAGACAGACAGACAGACAGATAGATAGACAGACAGACAGACAGACAGTCGGGAACGGGAGCTTATATGACTACTTATATGAATTAAATGAGATGCTCCCCACCAGAGTCTGGGCGAAGCCGGGCCGTGTCAGCTAGTAGTCTATAAAACAAACATATATACTTTTTTGAACTTCTATATATTTTTCAATTAACATCCTCAAACAGATAATTGCTTCTCTGGTGCCGCTGTTTTTGCGGAACCCAAATTGTTCTTCAGCTACTTCCTCATCTTCCTCAGTTTTCTTAAGTTTTTGTAATGTAAAAGAAACCGTTCGTTTGTCCAGTTCAGGAAATGCAGTGTCTGAATTTCACTAATGCAGGCTATTTACATTGCTGAATTGAACAGCTACTCAAAAACTGTGTGATAAGACTGACGCGTGCTTACGGTATGCCCTGACTCCTTGCAAATGGGATGTCAGTGTCTGACACATGAATTTGTCAGGAGTGTAATTAACAACATTGATGTTGTGCCCCAAGTACCCGCTGCTCTGGGTAGCCTGTCTTAATGAAAATTAGCCTTCCGGTAAGGGCGCCAAAGTTAAAACAGGCGCCCAATTTGAAAACGAGATATTTTTTAAGCAGACCGTGTAAATGAAAATACCTCAAGTGTCTTGTCTGCTGGCGTGGGCTATCTATTTCTCTTCAGCGCTTGTTATATGTTCAATCAATTATGTGCCATGCCGGAACGCGTGGGCGGTCATGACTCGCCATTTAACTCGATCACCAGAGTCGTGAATCAGATCAGTGTTCCTGTCTTGACATGCCATGTGGCTAAGCCACCCAGGTATTTACTTCTCGGTCTTCTCCTTGGTCTGTTCCCTTCGATCTTACCAGTTGTCACAAAGTCCTCCAATTCATTTCTTCTCATAACATGTCCAAAAAATTTTGACTGTCTATGTCTAATTTCTCTAATCGATTTACGATTTTCATTTGTCTCATGTAGTACTAGGTCATGGGTTTTTCTATCTGTCCATGGTATTCTTTGCATTTCCCTCAGAAACCACATTTCTGCAGCCATCAGATGTTTTTCAGCTTGACTGCTCATTGTCCAAGTTTCACATCCATACAAAAGGACAGGATCTATGTAGCACCTCAACACTCTTTTTCTCGTGTCAATTGACATCTTTTTATTGATCAGTATACTTTTCATCTTGCTAAAGGCTACTTTCGCCATGGCGATTCTTGTTCTAATCTCTTCAAGGCATCTCCCATCAGATGTTATGACTGTTCCGAGATAATTGTACCGATTCACTTGTTGAAGAGCATTTCCGTTTACTTGTATATTACATTGTGGTACTTCGTTCTTCCTAGTGACGACCATAATCTGTGTCTTTTTGCAATTTAACTCTAACCCCAGTTGCTCACTGCGTGCAACAACCGCATCTACTAATTGATGCAGATCCTACTCATTGTCTGCAATCAATACTGTATCTTATGCATATCTAATGATATTGATGTTTCGTCCTCCAATGCGGATTCCAATATCTTCTACATTTCTGAAAATATTTTCACTGTACAGGGAAAAAAGATCTGGAGACACGTCCCTGCCTAACACCTCTCTTAATAGGCTGATATTGTCCCACTTCATTATCACTCCTTATGGCAGCTTGTTGTTTCCAATATATCTATTTTATAAGTCTAATGTCTTTCCCATCAATTTGTAGATCTGCAAGCATATCTACCATGTTGACTCGTCTAACTTTATCAAAAGCCTTTGTGTAGTCAATAAAGCAAAGATGTATATCATTGTTTACTTCTATAGCACGTTCAATAACTTTTCGCAGCATATACACAGCATTTACTGTACCCTTTATTGTTCTTCCCCTATTTCAGGTTGTAATTTCTTCCTCACTCTTTACATGATAATTCGTAGCAAAATCTTTGTGATGTGACTCATTATACTAATTGTTCTATGTTGACCACATTCCAAGGCTCCTGATTTCTTTGGGATTGCAATAAATACAGAGTTACATAATTCAGAAGGTATATCTCCTGTATCATATAATGTTTTCAGCAGTCTGGTGACTTGCTCTAGTCCAAATTCTTCTAAAGCTTTAATCATTCCTGTTGTGATGTTATCTGCACTGGGGTACTTGCCAGCTTTAATATGCTTAAGAACATTTCGAACCTCCATCTTCAAAATTGGCGGTCCTTCATTATTAAACCTAATATCATACTGTTAATCTCTGTTATCATCATACAGGTTTTTCACATAATCTGTCCATACATGTAGAATCAGATCATTTTCTATTATGATTTTGCCATCTTTAGTTTTTAGACAGCTTGTTGATGTGCTTGTTATTTTATTAGTAGGTTCCTGAATTCTTTTGTGCACTAATTTGGTATTTTGACTGCTGTGTTGTTTTTAAATTTCTGAGCACTTTTCCTCCAGCCCTGCTTCTTTTCCCTCCTTACATAATATTCTGACTTGTCTGTGAATTTCTTCATATTTGGCAGAGTTATTTTTGTTGAGTCTTCTTGTTTCCATTAGGTTTAAAATTTCTTCAGTCATCCATTCCTTACGACCCACCTTCTTTAATTTTGGAATAGTTATTTCTGCAGCCAAACTGATTGAATTCTTCAACATTTTCCATTGATCATCCACATCCTAGAATAATATCTCTAGATCAGACAATATATCAAATCTGTTCTGTACTTCTATATTGAATTTGTTTTGTATTTCCTTGTCATTACTCAATGTACACAAATCATATTTAGCGTTTCCTGTTATATATTTGACTTTCTTCAACTTTATCCTCAATGTCCCTGTGAGTAGTCTGAGGTCACTATGACAATCAGCACTGAGAATTGTTTTTACTATTGTTAGTGCGTTTCTAAATCTTCTGCTAATGAGAATGTAGTCAATCTGGTTTCAAATCCTGCTATCAGGACTCCTCCATGTCCATAATCTTCTAGGGTGTTGCTTAAACCAGGTGTTTCCTACAATCATTTCCTGTTCTTTTGCCCACTCTACGAGTGTGTATCCTCTTTCATTTCTCTCTCCTAAACCATAGTTTCCTACTGTGTATCCGTCACCTTGATTTCCTACTTTTGCATTGAAGTCTCCTATTATGATGGTTATTTCTGAATTTTTACATTTCTTTAAGGCAGACTCTAAGACTGGCAAGAGAAGGTCAACCAGAGAGACGAATGGAGACGGATTGTATCTGCAGCAAAGAACCTCAATGGCTCGGAACGCTGAAGAAGAAGAAGAAGAAGAAGAAGAAGAAGAAGAAGAAGAAGAAGAAGAAGAAGAAGAAGAAGAAGAAGAAGAAGAAGAAGAAGAAGAAGAAGAAGAAGAAGAAGAAGAAGAAGAAGAAGAAGAAGAAGAAGAAGAAGAAGAAGAAGAAGAAGAAGAAGAAGAAGAAGTTCAAGAAGAAGAAGAAGAAGAAGAAGAAGAAGAAGAAGAAGAAGAAGAAGAAGAAGAAGAAGAAGAAGAAGAAGAAGAAGAAGAAGAAGAAGTTCAAGAAGAAGAAGAAGAAGAAGAAGAAGAAGAAGAAGAAGAAGAAGAAGAAGAAGAAGAAGAAGAAGAAGAAGAAGAAGAAGAAGAAGAAGAAGAAGAAGAAGAAGAAGAAGAAGAAGAAGAAGAAGAAGAAGAAGACTCTGAGTCATTATAAAATTCCTCTACACTATCTTCACTGGATTCTCCTGTTGGGGCATATACTTGAATAACATTTATGCTAAAAGGTCTGCCACTCAATTTAACTAGTAGAACTCTGTCCGACACGGCCCAATATCCTTGAACAGATTTTGATGTTTTCCGGTCCAAAATAATTGCCACTCCCCTTTGTCGATCTTCACCTCCAGAATAAATAATCTTAAAATCTTCATATATCTTGATGCCTGCTCCTGTCCATCTCGTTTCGCACATCCCTAAAATATTTTTTTTCTCTTTGTATTTCTTATTTTATGTTCTCTAATTTTTCTTCGTCGTTTAGCGTCCTAATGTTCCATCTTGCTAATTTTAACGTCTCTGTCCTTGTCTTGCGATGATCAGTCTTTAGGCGAATCATAATGTACTAGGAACTTTTAAAGAGGTAGTTTGTCGGTGCTTTCCTCTATGGCAGTAACCGTACTGGTCGGGTGAAAGAGATCCTCTGCCTGCCGTCGCGCAACTTGAGACCATAACCAACAAATATCTGTCGGCTGCCCTCAAAATTGCATCCACCACCTGCCTTCCGTGGCTTCTTTTGAACACTTCCAATAAACGAATACGAAATAGCATCACATAATCCACAGGAAAACAATAAACAGCGTCTCCCCGAATAATAAACAGGTCACTTCGTCGCCATTTGTACTGGAATATATAGCTTAATATACCTAATTGTTATTCATAAAGGCATTAAGGCGCATTAGGCATATGGTGCTAGACACCATATAGTTATAAATACATCGGCAATCGGCGTTTACTTTGTTCAATACCGCGCAATTAAATGGCAAACTTACAGTGCGTCGTTGATTGTTGGGTCAAATGATTTACTTAAGTCTCACTGTAATTACTTCTTATTTCTTTTTTGTTTTGTTTTGTTTTTATTTTGTTTTGCATATACTATTTACAGGACATCGCTGTCAGCACAAGCATTTTACTGCTGTTGTTGATGGCAAGTTTACGTTTAGTAGTTTGCCATGGCTGTCTGAACGACCGGCTCCCATACCAATTCGTTAAAATACAGCGCAAAGCGGTCTGCTGCCAAATCGCGCGCAGCTGTGTTTCGATCGTGGGTAAGCGGGCTTACGAATCCTGTCCGTAAATCCTTAGTATAGCTATGGAGACCGGCACTGTAATTGATAATATAGTCGGCTTGTCTATTGTCTATTCGGGGAATCATTGTCTTTGTGGAACAAAGTCGACGGATGCTTAACTCTTTCTTTCTTCTACCCCAACAAAACGGAAAAAAAAATGAATGAAATCATTACACAGATTAGAGGCTCAAAGAAGCCCATGAATATCCCACTGACACATGAGACCAGTATGGACATCGACATCAGCAAAACAACATGCGACATAGTGGTCAAAGGCATCAACCCTCAATGGGACATGCCTAAGATCATAGACGACCTTAACAAAGAAAACAAACAAATATAGATCGTAGATGGAGGAAGCATAATGAACAGACAAGGAAAACCCACACCTGTCATTATAGTCAAATGTGAAGGAATAGACACGCCGAGCCACATAACACAAAACAAGAAAACTAAGAATGTTAAGCATCTGACTTGCAGCGATGGGTGGACGCATTTCAATAAACGTCTCCAAAGCGTTAGCACAATTCCTTTACACAGAATAAATCACGTTTACTTATTAGGGGTGAAATGAAGATGTGGGTCCTACTTTAGCGCTGTCAGACGCCTGCGCGGGTCCTTTAAAGTCCTCATGTGAAACTACCCAGCACCTACTACTTGCCCCCCCCCCCCACCCCCAACTCTCCTCTCCTCCAACTGTCCTCTTGTCACGACGTAATCCAGCTTTTCTCTTAGCATGTCAGGACAACATTACTACTCGTTCTCATCATCTTCATCTAGTGCCTTGTCAGCTGGCGTAGGCGTTCATGGCTCTACAAAGATCTCGGCCTTTGGTGTTTTGGGTCAACTCTTCATGCTATCCGTCTCTCTTGGAATATTGCTTAACTTTCGTAGGTCATTTAATGTCTTAACATTCCATGTTCCTACTCTAAATTTATTTATTTTAGTTATTATGGCACCATCAGTAGCTGGATGACGGTCTGGTGTCACCTGTGGCTCATGACTGTCCCTACCGGACGAGGATGTCATAAGACAGCCATTAACGTCGTTCACTAACTCTGAAATATGGTTTGTCATGAAGTCTTGGGATGATAATGTGGTGGTTTCCCCTTGACTTCCACATCCATCAGGCAAGTGAGTGCCCTGCTCTGCTCAGCTGAGAGTTGTCCACTTATTCCGGTGGATACTCGGTCCCCAGGACTGCGTTAGCCACACCGTGGTGTGTTTCCCATCCTATACCACTGGGGAGGGGGGGGGTGCAGTTGGGATTAGACGTAGACAGTCAAAATGGTTTGGGCATGTTACGAGAAGAATTGAATAGGAGAACTTGGTGACACCTGGCAAGAACGAAGGGAACAGACCAAGAGGAAGACCGAGAAGTAAATGCTTGGATGGCTTGGCCAAATGCCATGGTCGAGACAAACGAAAGAACGAACGAACGAACGAACTTTATTTTAAAAGGGTAACAAATTGGGCACGCAGGCCCGTCTTACATTCGGCCCTTTCAATCACTCATCTTTCATTCATCAAATGTGCGTGTTACATTTACATAGGGGAAAAAAAACATTGTCAACTGGATTTTATAAGCATAAACAATGCATATTACGCATGATACATTCACATGAAATAAAAAACATTGTCAATTGAAAGTTGTAAACATAAACAGTGCATATTGCAATGTTGTGAGACACATCCCCCATCCACACTCACACCCCGCAGCCACCCACACATCCCGCAGCCACCCTCCACACCCCCCACACATACCTCCACGCACTCACACAGACTCAGGCAAACATACATGCCGCCACCCACCCACTGATCCCCCACACACACACATTTCCCCACCCACACATTCATCCCCCACCTATCCCATAACCAACACTCACACACCCACCCACATATTCTCCACAACCCACCTACACACCCGCAACCACCCAGCAAAACACACATGACAAAACCATACACACACACCCCCGTCAACCCACACACCCCGCACCTATCCACACATACATCCCGCACCCTCATAATTTTCCCCACCCACACATACACACATCAGCCAACCTAAATCCACTCACCCACCCAATATCCGTTACCTCTCAACTACACATCCCCCACCTATACACACATCCCCACCCACAAACACATCTCCCCACTTGCCTACACAAATCCCCTACCCAAAAACACACACCTCCCACCCACACACACCCCACCACCCACACATACCCCACCCACACACATCCGCAGCTCAAACAGATCTTCCCACAACCACACACATCCCCCAACCATACACTAATCTCCACACATCCACCCACTCACGTACTCATCCATCAACCACTCACACCCACACATCACCCACCCGCCCATCAACACGTGCATCTCTCATCTACCCTCCCACCCACACACACCCCAACCACTCAGCCAAACATACATACCCCATCCTCACATACATCCTTCATCCACCTGCACATCCCACACCTCCCCCACCTCTCACACTTCTCCCCTCCCACACAAAACTCCACCCATAAACACATTCCCCCACACAACACATCCCCCACATGCATGCCTCATACACATCCCCGCCCACACATCTCTCACCCACACATACATCTCCCCACCCACCCACACAACCCCCACCTACAAACATCCTCACCACCCACACATACATCCTCCACCCACTCACATTTACCCCATCCACATTCACACACTTCCACCCACACAGACATATCCCATTCACAACCCCCCACACACTAATCCCCCCCCTCCCATTACACACCCATCCCCCAACCCATACAATCTCCTACGCAATCATTCACCCACACAAATACACATTCCCTACCCACACACCCCAACCCACCAACACCCACATACTTCCAATAATCCTCCCAAATATCCCCCCACACACACACACACATCCCTCACACACATACATCCCCCACCGACTACACATCCCTTCACACATCCACACATCACCCATCAACCCATACACATCCCCCACACACAACCCCTCCACACATACATTCCTCCCACACACACACACACACACACAGATCCCTCACATACACACCCACACAAACATCCCCACATCTAGACACATACATGATGCCTCACATGATCACTGAAACTAATAAGAACAAACTCCCACACTTTACACACAGTTGAGACACTGACGATTATCGTGAGCATTCTCGCAAAAATTGTAAGTGAAGAAAAAATTGTCCATATACATTATGTAGCGTAAAAATTAGTGATGCAATTCAACTCTCTCTCTCTCTCTCTCTCTCTCTCTTTCTCTCTCTCTCTCTCTCTCTCTCTCTTTTCTCTCTCTCTCTCCCTCTCTCTCTCTCTCTTTTTTCTACATACACACACTCTCACACTCATTCACTCTCTCTCTCTCTCTCTCTCTCTCTCTCTCTCTCTCTCTCTCTCTCTCTCTCTCACTCACACTCACTAACACTCCCACTCAAACCAGTAATTTAAATGTGTTAATTTTATGCATATTAAAATCAAGTGGCATTCAAGATGATAATATGAAAATGAGAATACACAAAAAATATGGAACATCATGTTAGATGACATGCGTGCGCTCAATTCTCTCTCTCTCTCTCTCTCTCTCTCTCTCTCTCTCTCTCTCTCTCTCTCTCTCTCTCTCTCTTTCTCTCTCAAACACATGTACACACACACCCACACACAACATACACACGCAAATACACACATATGCCCACGCACGTAAACACACCTACACACATCCACATACTTACGCACACGTACTCACATAAAAACACGATTACACACTCCCTCGCATACACTGCATGCATGCACACTTACACACACAAACATATACACATACATACATGAGTACACACACATACATACACACATATACACACGCACATACATATAAACACATATAAAAACACATGAACGCACACATTAACACACGTACAGACATATACACACAGAGGCACACACAGATACACACATGTACACACCCAAACACACATACAGACATGCATACACACATACATCCACACATATAAACACACACACACACATAGACACTCCCATCCATCCACACACATACATGCTGCCTCACATAATCATTAAAACTAATATGAATAAACTCCCACACTTTTCACACGTACACACTGTCGACTATCGTGAGCATCCTCACAAGAACATTCAATATTGGGAAACAATAGAAAAACATGGAAAATATGGAAATGGTGATGAATATATGGTATACATTGTGTAACGTAAAAATAAAATAATGGTCCAATCCAGTAAGATAATTCCTGGAATTAACATAAACATGATGAAACAGGCAGTGCATGTTAAATTCAATTGGCAGTAAAATTGCTAATATTAAAGATGAGGATACAGAAAAAAAAATATGGCATAATAATATGCTTGCGCTCATCTCACCTTTTTACAAGACTTGCTCAACTTATCTCTTGACTATGTTTACCAGCTTCCTGACCCAGATGATGCTCTGGACCTCTGGCTGAAGACCTTCCTAAGTGTATTTGATAAGCATGTTCCATTTAAGGAAGTTCGTGTTAAACATCACAATAAGCCCCCCATGGATCACACAGGAGGTAGTTGAACTTATGAGAGACCGGGAAATAACACATAAAAATAGAGATCTAACTATGTACCGTAGTCTGAGAAACAAAGTTCAATATGTTATTCGAAAGGAAAAGAAAAACTACTTTAAGAACTTAATAATAGATAAAACCAACACTAAAGATGTATGGAAAGCAATTAATACCTTGACAAACAAACACAAATCATCACAATCGTTACCATCAAATCAGGTTACATATGATCAATTCAGTAATTTCTTTCAGTCTGACATAAACCAACTGAAGGCTGCAATACCAGATGTGCCTCATAACATATCTTTATTATCATCATTCTGTGAGAGCAAATGCTATGGAGACATTCCCACAAACATACCGCTAATGACGACCACTGAAGTGTGTACTTATCTCAGTAACCTAAAAAACAATAAATCATCAGGACTAGGTGGAATCAGTAATCGGATCCTTCGCTATGCTGCACCGGCGATCTGCGAGTCACTAACTTTTATATACAATCAATGTCTCACCAAATGTCACTTCCCATCAGCCTTTAAAATCGCTAAAGTGTATCCTCATTTAAAAGCTGGTTCATTAGACGATTGTATCATGAGTAATTATAGGCCAATTTCCATATTATCCTCACTATCCAAACCGCTAGAAAAGCACATCCACAAAACAACACTAGAGCACTTAGTTCGCCACAAACTAATAGCTGACAGTCAGTCAGGATTTCGGCCAAAATATTCCTGCCATATGGCCCTAACAAACATGATAGAAAACTGGCATCAAAATATTAACAACAATACTCTATGTGGAACGATGTTTATAGACTTTAAAAAAGCATTCGATATGATAGATCATACTATCCTAATTAAAAAACTAGAAACAATGAAAATAAGCTTTAATATAGTGACATTAATAAACACATTTTTTAAAGACAGAAAACAAGTCGTATCACACAATAAATCTCTATCCCGAGCCATTACCATTAATATTGGAGTACCGCAGGGGTCTATACTTGGCCCTCTGTTATTTGCCATTTATATAAATGATCTTCCCTTATATCTGTCATCGTCCTGCGATCTATTTGCAGACGACTGCACAGTATATACAAACGCTGTTGATCGTAATGTGCTAGAATTATCCTTGCAACAGGAATAAATAGTGTAGTTAACTGGAGTCATGAAAACCGCAAGCAAATTAACATTTCTAAAACTAAATCTATGTTAATAGGAACCAGGCAAAGACTTCACACTCTAAACTCGCAGAGAACTCTTCAGCTGCACATTGGTAGCAAGCCTATAGAAAGTGTAACCGAGCACAAGGCACTGGGCCTTATCATAGATCAAAATCTATCCTTCAATTCCCATGTTCATGCTCTAGTTAAACAAATAGCCAAAAAAGTATACCAACTTGCCAAAATTAAAACTTTCCTTGACGAAAACACAAGAAAGATATTCTACACTTCCCATATACAAACACATATTGATTATTGCTCTACAATCTGGGATGGATACTCCAAATCAATAATAAAACGCCTTTATTCACTCCAGAAAAGGGCAGTGCGCCTAATGAATGGTGATAAGCATACAGACAATTCTAACCTACATGAACGTCTTAAGTTACTGTCACTCCACAAACGTCTACTTTTTAATAAGGCTAAACTAATTCACAAAATCCTATTTAAAAATGCCCCAAGCTACCTTTGGCCATTTTTTAAAATATAATGCAAGACATAGCGAACGAATAACTATACTCCATATCCCTAAACCTAAGATAGACTTATTTAAAACAAGCTTATCATACACTGCCACTCAGTTGTTAAACAATCTTCCACAAGAAATCAAAGACACCACCAATCATTATACATACAGTCGCAACCTGTTTGAACACTACCTCAGGACAGACTACATGCCCCCTTAAAAAAAAAAAAGCAACAAAGACAATAATAATGGTAAATTATCTCGAACGACAACTAGCCAAAAAAAAACAAAAAAAACATTCCCATATATTTCATGGCAAGTTACACCCACCTTTGGTATTCATGATGACCATGTTAAACATTGCCTCAACGAGTCATGTATTATTGATTATTTTTCATGCGTTTTAATGCTTATTGTTCTTTAGTTGTCAAAGAATTGCTTCATAAGAGATGTCGAATGAAAGAATATATGAGAGGAAATGGAGAAGAAGGACAGAATGTCAGACGGGCTTGCGTGCCCAATTCTTAACCCTTAGAAAATAAAGATTTACTTACTTACTCTCTCTCTCTCTCTCTCTCTCTCTCTCTCTCTCTCTCTCTCTCTCTCTCTCTCTCTCTCTCCCTCTTTCTCTATTTATTTTTCTTTCACGCACACTGGCACACTAACTCTCTCATTGTCTCATTCTTTCCCTCTCTCCCACTCCCTATTTCTCTCTCTCTCTCTCTCTCTCTCTCACTCTCTCTCTCTCTCTCTCATGCTTATACGCACTCGCTCCCATCACTTATACACACACATACTCACATATTCCCTCTCACTCAATCTCTCACTCACTCTCCCACTTACACTCACTCTCTTACTCTCTCTCATTCACTCGTTTACTCTCTAAATCACACTAAATCACTCTCTTATTCGCACACACAGACAAGCAAACAGACACACACACTAACTCACTCTCACTCATTCACTTTCTCATGCACTCTCTCACTCACCCTCTCTCTCTCTCTCTCTCTCTCTCTCTCTTACACACTCACTCGCTCTCACACTTACTCACTCGCGCACATACACGCATGCTCACAAATTCTCTCTCACTCACTCACGCTCCCTTACTCATTCACTCACTCGCTGACTCTCTAACTCACACTCACTCACTCACTTTCTCACTCTATCACACAGACAGGCAGACACACAACACACCCACTCTCTCAGATTCACTCATTCTCTCACTCAATCTCTCTCACACACGTCCACACACACTCACTCACTTTTACACTCACTCAGGCACACGCGCATGCATACTCTCCTACTCTCTCTCTGTCTCATACTAATTCTTCCACTCACACTCTTTCTCACTCAATCTCTCACCCACTCTATCGCTCACACACATACAGTGAAGAATGATAGTGAAAAAGACGCACACATCCCCCACACATCTCCCCACTCACCCATACCTCCCCCACCTACCGGCACATCCCTCACTCACACTCGTAACCCCCGCCCACACACACATATCTCCCTACCCACACATACATCCCCCACCCATACACACATTCCCAATCCCCACACACATCCTCCAATACACACTCCCTCCACACATACATCCCCTACACACATCCCCCGCACACATACGTCCACCATACACACTTCCTCACATCTAGACACATACATGATGCCTCACATAATCACTTAAACTAGTATGAACAAACTCCCACACTGTAAACACACATACACTGATGATTGTCGTTAGTATTCTCACAAACAATTGTAAAGAATTTTCATTAGGAAAAACTAGCAAGTCAGAGCTGTTATGGACACGAGGGTATTCGGAAAACTAGGTAGTCAGCTGTTTCTCTCACGAGGGACAGTCGGAAACTAGCTAGTCAGAGCTAAAAAAAAAAAAAAAAAACATTCAGAAGACTAGTTAGTCAGAGCTGTTCCGACCACGAAAGACATTTCACACTGACAATGTATTTATACGTTGTACCTGATTTATTTGTACCCGCAGGCCAGCACATCCGACTTCATCGGGCATTTTTACGGGTTTGCCTTCCCGGGATTTCGAGAGACGTTAGACTTTGACTGATGTGGTGTCGCCCACATCTCAGCTGGTCAAGGTAGAACGGTTAAAGACATCACGGTCAACCCTCAAGGGAAGGCAGGGGCAGACCATGGGCATTCCCCGCTATCCAAGGAGGCTTCCATAATTGCAGAGCCGTCACATAGTGCTCAATGACTGGGCTCGCCCGAGGAATAGCCACATCCCGCTTATGGCTGCTTTAATTCCTCACTTCCATATATTGGGTATTTCGTTTTGCCACTGGTAGCTCCCCACACAAACCAGGGAAGGACAGTCTGCGGACGACATCCACTCATCAAGATTTTGCTTCGGACTATTGCGTGATGGATTCGCTAGCCAAGCTTTCCATTTCGTGTTATTGAGACGTTCTTCCACCTTTGGCTACGCTCACTCTATGAATATAGATACAGACTTTCATCGTAACCACTTTGTGCGACTTAACCGCTTTGCCACCTCAAAGTACCACTTACGGGGTAGGCTACATGTGCTGCCGGCTCAGCACCTTACCTCCTTACAGCAGGGAGCGATTAACGGTCAGGCTCTCTCATCCGGGGATCCCTCATATCCCCCAGCTGAGAGTCTTCGAACAGGATCTAAACTAAGCATGTAGCGTGCTCAGTATCTCACCTCCATTTGGCAGTAGATGAGTATCAGCCCGGCTCTCACATCCGGGGGTTTATAACCTAGAGACGTTCAGCCATATCCCTCAGCTGAGAGCCTTATAGTTTGTGTCCTGACCAAGAATTTATGCCATAGTGCGCCTGATTTGAACTTTTGACTGCTATCCTCAGTATACCTGCAGGGCTGCAGGTTGTGTATCTCTTGGTCTGGCCCCTAACCCAAGTGCTGTCCGATACATAGTTGTGCTTCCGTCGGCTTAGCTCTTGGGGTCATTGGGACACTTCCTTCCCCCCCCCTCCTCTCCCACCGCGACAAGCTGGAGATACATCGGGGTGGGGGGGGGGGATGAAATGTTTATTATTGCCACTATCATGAACTGTTTGTTATTCGCATTGTTATCCTACTCCATGTGTGAGTCATTTTCAGCTGCCCAATGGCTATCTTCTATTGTCATCTCATCTCGCCGTGTTCCTCTTGTACTTTGCGGTGTCAATGAGAAACATAAAAAGCGGCTGTGTGCCCGCTGATGGTCTTCTTGTGTCGAGTTACCCATGGTGTTTGTTTCGATTATGCTAAGCAATCATAGCATATATCTCTTCGGTTCCGCATCCTCTTTTCCCCTTTAAGTTTCAAGTTTATTTATTATCGCGCCATGATGTTTAAAAAAAACTGGACTGTTTGTGTTTTATTTTTCTATCCAGTTTAAGCTTTTTCATGTGTTCCTTGAAAGAACTTGCTCAGTCGTTTTTCTGTCCGTTCATGGCATTCTTTGCGTTTTCTTCAGAAATCTCACTTCCACAGCAGTTATATGTTTCCTAGCTTGTCTGCGGCAAAGCTGTATACGTGCAAACAATATACCAATTAACATACAATGGGTGACGTTGTGACATTCTAGTATGATAATTGGTCGCGTCCAGCGTGGGTCGCGTGGTCAGTGGTTGCACACCCGCCTCGCACGCCAGTGATCCGGAGTTTGATCCCGAGTCCAGTCAGGGATATGCACTACTGACGAGTTCAATAGAGAGCGAAACTCGAGTCTAGGGCTTCCAATCTGACGTGGACAAGGCATACGTTTGGTCCCGGAACACGATCGGCGTTGCCAATAGTGAGTTGTGCTCAATCTTTAAACTTCAAATCTCGAAACAACCAAATAAATCAATATAACTTAACACGAAGTAGTGCCGTTTTACAGAACACAATAGCGGAAAACAAAGGACGTTGCGAAAATTAACCTTCTTCAGCCAGGGTCAAGGACGACCAGAAAGGCCAGATTCATTGTAAAATTCCGACCCGGTGCAGATTCGAATACATGACCACTGAGCCATCAGGCGAGCACCTGGCCACTACGTTAGCTCGCTTTCCGTGTCGAAAGCGTACTTACAATTGATAAAGATAAGCTTTCTTGCGTATAGTGGAACATTCTAACGAAATATTTGTGTCCATTGATTTGAGAGGGCGATGTTTTGTTTACAAAAGGGGAACAATCGAATACAGATGAATGATTCTATTCTTCCAAGAGAAATAACTTACACACTATTACTAGAAACGTTTCTTTGAAGGTTCTGACAATAACAACTTAACGTTTGAAGAGAATATCTAGAAGTACTATTTAAATGCAACGTTTGAATGCAAACAGCGTTAATATCTGCGAAGGAATTAAAGTATGTAATGGGTTTAAGTTAGATGCATGACAATTTTATAACGCATTTTGCTATTTCACTTATATGTAACATTCTTACATTCAATAACATTTGCTTATGGCACAAGATATTTGTCTTTTCATTCAGAAAAAAAAGGAAATATTTTGTTCCGTCATATACGAATGTGAATGAATAGTGACAGCCCTCACCATAAGATCCGGAGTACGACAAGGTTGTGTCCTGTCCCCTCTCTTGTTTATAACATATATATACAACATATGTAAAGAAACCAGCCAAACAGATACCGCAAGAACACCGCACGACAAAAACACAGAAGAAGAACCATCTGCAAATCTAACCATTAGAGAACTCCTGTTTGCGGACGACCAAGCACTAATAGCAAAATCAGTAACTGGATTACAAGACCACATGAACAGTCTAAACGAGATGCGTAGGGAACATAACATGAAAATTAGCACAAGTAAAACACAGGTAATGATCGTAACTAAAGAAGAAAAAGCAACAACGATTCACCTAAACCAGAGGTCACCAAACTACAGTCCGCGGACAGGATCCGGCCCGCGATGTCATTTCATCCGGCCCGCCAACGGTACTCGAACTTGCTTGATATAACGCATGGAACACGAGAGGTTGTGATGCAATTTAAATGCAAATATTATATTTAGAATAATAGGAGATCTTCACACGTGCGGAGACCTCCTGGCTGCGGTGTGTCTTAAA
This sequence comes from Cepaea hortensis, assembly GCA_963921405.1. NCBI lineage: Eukaryota > Metazoa > Mollusca > Gastropoda > Stylommatophora > Helicidae > Cepaea > Cepaea hortensis. The sequence continues at coordinate 48,191,039 of OY992884.1, read as the reverse complement.
TTTACAATTTTCAATTATAAATTAGTGTATCTATATTTTCTTGCTTATTGCAATGTTTGCTTATTTCGCGCAATCCCAAATCTTTTTCAGGCTCGTGTAGCGCCACCTACGCTCTGACGTTACCATGGTTTCAAAGGCAACACACGCGCGCGCATCTCTCCCTCTTCCGGATGTTTCCTGCTGCCAACACATGTCCGATGCTCTAGAAATATTTACTTCTTTTCGCCAGTCATCCATTTTATAGGTATGTAACAAGGATTTCTTTGTTTGGCAGTTATAGGTAAGTGAACTACAAGTGTGAATAGAGGCAATAAAGTAGCAAATATAGCAAAAAAAAATGCTATAGAAGCCTCGGGTTATTACGAAAATATTATCCCCAGCTCAGAAAATTTCCCCAGTCAAGGATTTAATCTAGTTGGTCTCTAGGTCAGTGTTTTTAAACTTGTCTGCTGGAGCAGATCCTTATGCAAATGTTTTCGTTGCTCAAAGAACTATGTGCGATGATCCAAGTATCTCTCCTACTTTATGTAATAAACCAGATGGGCAGAAATGTTGCATTTAGGCGATTTTGGTCAGTTTCGGCTGAACTCTTGGGTGCCACTAGCGGAACCCCGGTTGAAAAACTCTGCTCTAGGCTGCTTATTTAGGCCTGCCCTATTTATATATTTTGCAAACCTTATTATGAGATATATTCTATTACCAAAAGTATCTATAAATTTTATATGTACCTTTGGTGAGCCGTAGCTTTACCAGTGACCCCTAATCCTCTGCTTTTCCTGTGTTTCAATAGGATTGTAATTATGTTTCTAATTCAATTTCTTTTTCATTTTAAGTTTCCGTGTACTTCACCCTTCATTATGGCTATTAAGAAAAGAAAAGTGGAAGCCGAGTATCGCATTTTCAATTAAGAATGGAGAGTAAAGTAATTCTTTTTTGGAAACAAAGAAACAGAAAACCAGTTGCGTAATATGCAGCGAAAGTGTTGCCGTTCTGAAAGAGTACAATTCTTCACTACGAAACAAAACATCTATCAACATATTCAAAGTTTTCTGGAAAGTTACGCTCTGAGACATATGAGTCCATGAAACGTGGTTTAGAAACAGAAAGAGATCTCTTCACGAGAAAATTTGCCGAAATAGAATCTGTCACTCGTACAAGTTATAAAATAGTGCATAAGATGGCAGGACGAGGAAAACCGTTTACTTAGGCAACTTCATCAACGAGTGTATGATGGAAGCAGCAAATGACTTTTGTCCTGAGAACGCCGATTTGTTTGGAACTATCAGCCTTTCGGCAAGTTCAGTTGTGCGAAGAACAGAAGAACTTGGAGAGAACATAGGCTACAGATACGCAAGAAATTTAGGAACTTTGTTTTTTTGTTTTTTGGTATTCTCTGGCGCTGAATGAGTCGAGTACGTCACAACTTCTCGTGTTCATTCGTGGTGTCAATTTGAACTCTCAGATAACGGAAGAGTTGGCATCAGTTTGCAGCATGCATGGAACAACAATTGGAAAAGACATTTACACGGAAGTGCAAAAAGTTTTACAAGACTATAACCATCAGTGGGATCAGTTTCGAGGTGTTACATTTGATGGAGGAAAAAACATGGCTGGAGTGAGGAAATATCTGATGGTGCAGATCAGGACTCAGTTGGAAGATTTGCAAATTCTGGGGGCTCTGTTCATACACTGCATTATACACCAGCAAGCACTATGTAAGAAAAAACTTAGATATTTCTTATATACTTAAACCAGTCGTTTCTGCTGTGAACTTCATTCGGGGACATGCTCTCAATTACCATCAGTTCCAGGCTTTTCTCGAAAAAATTTATTCTGAATTCTGTGACTTGCCTTATCACACATCAGTGAGGTGGCTCAGCTGCGGTAAAGACCCGTTTCGTTTTTACAAGCTCCGAAATTAAATAGATGTTTTCCTCACTGAAAAAGATAGAGCTGATCCACAGCTGTCAGATCCTACCTGACTGTCAAAGTTGTCATTTTTGGTCGACATCACATCCCACATGAATGAACTGAATTTGAAACTTCAGGGAAAATATAACCTCGTCTGTGATCTCTACAGAATTATCAAAGGATTTCGGAGAAAGTTGTCAATGTTTGAAGCACAACTGGAAGGAGAAAACTTTTCTCATTTTCACTGTATCAAAGAGTTTTGCGCTACAATTGCTGAAGATGTCAACCACGATTTTCCGGAGAAAAATAAGTATTCGTGACTTGAAAAATCATTTTCTTTTTTGGAGAGATTTTCAGATCTTGACAGAACTGAGAATGAATTCTTCTGTTCCAGAATCCGTTCGATTGTAACCTTGATGATGTGCCAGTCGAACTACAGTTGGAGCTCATTGATTTGCAAGCAAATGACTTGTCGAAAGAGAAGCACAGAGAAGAACTTGTTGAATTTTACCGCTGCTTACCCGATGTTGAGTTTCCGAAACCGAAGAAATTTGCCGCTGGTATGGCACCAATGTTTGGAACAACATATGTCTGTGAGCAAACATTTTCAAAAATGAAGTATGTGAAGTCAACACATCGAACGAGATTGACCGATGAACATTTGAAAGCAATTCTCTTGATTGGATGCAGCAATTCCAAACCAATCATTAATGATATCTTGAAAGCCAAATATCAGCTTCACAAATCTCACTAACCTTGTTTGCTGCTTAGTTTGTGAGATTCGGATATGTGCACACTAGGTCTGATGTAACTATCTTTTTGCTAACGTCGCCTTCTTTGATAACTTTTTAAAAATTAAATAAATATGTTGGTTGTCTTTGTTTTCTGTGCATTGCATGCCACTCACTCATGATTAACTTAGTCTTTCGTCTTTTTTTTTTACCAGAGCTTGTATTCTGGCTTGCAAGTATCGTTAGAGTTAGTTGCATATCCTTTACATGAGTAAACACCAGTCAACACCAGCATTTTTTGCTGATGATGATGTCTTGGCAAGTTTACGTTCAGCAGTCTGCCATTGCTTTCTAAACAACCGGCACCCATACCATTGCGTAAAAAAACAACAACAGCGCAACACGTTCTGCTGCCAAATCGCGTGCAGATGTGTTTCGAACGCGGGTATACGGGATTACGAACCGCGGAGCCCGGGGCAGGTATTGTACAGAATTAGTATCCGGCCCGCGGTCGTAATTTTGTCAGTTATCCTGCCCCCGTGAAAAAAGTTTGGTGACCCCTGACCTCAACGAATAAACAAACATCCCTTGAAACAAGAGTTTCAAGTACCTAGGAAGTATAATATCATCAAATGGCAAATCAGAAGACGAGATCAAAAATAGATGCAATAAGTCAAAGCAACTCATTGGGCAAATGGCACCAATACTAAAGAGTTGAGTTGAGTTGAGTTAAGAACCGACATCACTGCACTCAGGACATTCCCATACGTGCTCCGTCCCCTCGTTCAACAGCCAGCGAAGAGTCATACTACTAATCGTTCTAACCGCTATCTGATTTAAAGTTCTCCTGGTCTTCCCTCTCAGTTTTGAGATTCTTCCAGAACCCTTGCCGATCCTCCGCAATCTCATTCTTTCCACATATGGGTTCTCAATCTGTTCCTTCGCCTTCTCCACCTGGTCCTACAAGCGCACGACCACCTTCCCCTTGTCCATAGGCAAAATACCACCAAGAGGTGCCTTGCCTGCTAGCCTATCAGCCTGTTCATTCCCTCGTACACCCGCATGGCCAGGGCAAAATATCCATACAATTATCACGATCTGTGACCTCTGAAGCGACGAGAGCCATTCCACACGAAACATTCCTTTCTCCACCTTGCTAAGCATACTCTTTGAATCCGTAATGAATACAACGTGTGTTGCAGTAGTCTCCTCTAGCCACCGGAATGCAGCTGTTACTGCCTCCACCTCCATTCTCATGCTGGAGGTCGTAGTCTCATATGCCAGACTCTCCTTTTTCAAGACTCGCCCATTAGCCTTTGCAATAAAGCCCCAGGCACTACGTCTGTTTCTCACCACTGACCCATCGGTGTAGATGACTATGTCACCTTGATATGTGTTGCTCTGGATCAGCTGTTGCACTTCAAACTCAGTGCGGCCCGCAGCCCATTCTCTGCACTCACGACCCAGTTTTATTATTACATTGTGCCAGTCCGTCATGTCTTCCGGAACTTCCACCCACTCTCTTTCACGATTGATGGTCTCTAGATCACACACCTGACTTATAGAAAGTTCTGCCTGTGCCATCCAGGACCTGCCTCGTGTTAGTTTATGACCCTTAACCCTATCCATTGTTGCATGCAGCGGGTGATCCCTGTCTGCGGAAACTCTCAGGTACCATTTTGCCCGAAGGACCCTATGCCTATCCGTCATTGTTGGTAGCGCCAGGATATGCCTCATTCAATCCGCAGCGTGAATGTATCATTCCGGACACACTGAAAGCCATTTTAGTTGGGGGGACGGAGCACGTATGGGAATGTCCTGAGTGCAGTGATGTCGGTTCTTAACTCAACTCAACTCAACTTAACTCTTTAGTATTGGTGCCATTTGCCCAATGAGTTGCTTTGACTTATTGCATCTATTTTTGATCTCGTCTTCTGATTTGCCATTTGATAATATGATACTTCCTAGGTACTTGAAACTCTTGTTTCAAGGGATGTTTGTTTATTCGTTTAGGTCAGGGGTCACCAAACATATATACTAAAGAACAAACATGTATCAATAACTACTAAGAAAGCAATTTACAACACTATCTTCCTACCAACTCCATGTTACCAATGCCAAACCTGGGCAATGACAGAAAAAGAGAAAAGAAAAATCACAACAACAGAAATGAGATTCCTGAGAAGAATACTCAATGTATCAAAAAGAGATACCATCAGAAATGAATAAATCAGGACTAAAGTGGGGGTTATAGCTGCACTAGATTTTATCAGAAAGCAGCAAGTCAAATGGTTTGACCATGTAATTAGATTACCAACTAACAGTACACCACAACAAACAATGATGTGCAGACCAGAGAGAAACATAGAAAGAGGCCGACCACGTAAACGATGGACGCAGGGAATAACGGAGTCCATGGGAATATCGGTACATGAAGCCCATAAGCGGGCACTCTCCCGCTGTTTATATTTCACCTCGACACCGCAAGGTACAAGAAGAACATGATCAGATGTGAGACATACGAAGCAAAAAACAGTTGGCAATGGCGAGCAAAGCGGCGAAACAAATATCCAGCTCTGCTGTGTACTGTGCAAGATTTGCAACGGTTATTCCAAAAGCTCAAGTTGTCACGTTAAGAATATAAAGACTAAACATGATACTTTTCTTAACAAGGTTCACCAGCTGTCAGAAAATCTGCCAAAGATAGATTTTGTTGGCTACAAGTCGAGGCTTCCTGACCCCTCAATGGCTGATCGCTTCCAGAAGGCTTATGAAGCGCCTAGTGTCCCTTAACCAGTAGACAAGGATCACGTGATGCAGAAGGTAAAGAAAGAAAGAGAGGAGCAGGACAAGGCCCTCAGATAGTACATGGCTACTATCCAGAAGGAAATTGATGGCAACAGGACAAGTACATAGACGATCGACACATTGCTCCAGTACCAGGACCTGACGATGGAGTCTTATAATTACTACTTCCCGTAGTCAGCCTTTGACCCTAAACGATCCACCATCTGGCCACACCATGAGGAGGATCAGCCCTATGTCATGAAAGAAGGCGAAGAAGGTCGTCGCTAAATATTGTTGCAGAAACAATTCTGCCTGGTGTGTTTAGTGTGGTAAATGTGTGCTGCACACACTTAGTGTCTGTATATTTTAGAAGTAAGCTGTTTAAGGTCATGACATACCAGAGATTCGATATGCTGGTGATACAGTATTACTATCCACAACACAGAATGGCATAGAAAACCTAATAGCCTCAACCCAATTGAATAGTGAAAATCACAACTTATATCTTAACATAGCAAAAACAAAGATAATGCATACAGATAAAACTACTATGGAGAAAGAAATATACATTAATGGGAGAAAATTGGAGGTGGTGGAAAATTTTGAATATCTTGGGTCATTGATTACCAATAATGGTGACTGTCAGAGTCTTAAACCTGGCTCGTTATACCTAACACATGTGAGACAAGTACAAGTACAACATGATTGGACTTGAGACACAACGACACGAAGTTCAATGGATTTATTTACCGATCACATGCAACACGATCTAGTTTGACATGTGATGATCATTACAATACATACATTATACATCAATACACTTACAGACAACCCACAGCTTACAGTCTATCTCACAAGATGTACAAGCACTCGACTTTCGGGCACAGAACTACACAAAGCCTTTCTCTCTCTACACGTCCGGTCTGGTCCGAGTACCCCAAGCTGTCTGTCTGTTTCTCGCAAAGCGCTTGCCCTCTGTGGATTGGCTTCACGAGGCCTGCGTGCGTCTTGCTTTGTCCTTGCCTGACCGCTGGCTATCGCGTCAGCCAGCAACCTGCGGGCAGGTAACTAATACTCGCCTGGCGGGCGTAACGATGTTACTGCATCCCGGTTGGGGACTATTCGCCTGGCGGGCGTAACGATGTTCCTGCATCTCGGTTGGAGACATTCGAGATTCTGACACGCTCCCCCGGGGCTTCTTCATGAAAGATGTCATCTTTCATGTATACTCTATATACATACCGGGTTAATATTTTAACCATGTCAGAATCTATCTTTCTGTTGTTATATACATTGGTATAGAAATACATAATAATACATATATTGGCATAGAAATACATAAGAAATGCAAGTTGTATTTTAAGACATGTGGTGTTCAATTTTTACCACTTGCCAAGTTTCATCCTCTCGATGGATGATTACCTGAGTTGCAATATTGAAACAGTCAGATCGGTAGCACCAGCTTTCCAAAGCAACTACCTCGCACCCTCTAAAAAAAAGTAATAATATGCTCTTTGTAACCAAAAAACATCTGGTAAGACCGTAATACGACTTTTTATAAGCCGTATTCAACGTTCGAGTTCGGACCTCATTTGGCCTTGAGCTCTTCCGTCGGTCTACAACGTCGGTAATCCTATACCATGCCCAGTTTATGACTTCTTGGAGTGTTAACAATCTGGCAACACCATGGCTATTTATATACAACACATATTCGAATACATTTCAATTTATCGCCCTTGGTGTAATAATGTAATAACAATTAAATGAAAGGGACATAATTTTAAACAATCTTAAATTTAATAATTTACAATTATTCTTCTATTTCTCAGCGTCATCGCTTGATGCTTTCCCATACTAGCGAAAAAATGTCGATAGTATGAATAAGTTAATCAAGATATGATTCTAAGATTACATTAGTTGAAACAATATTAATACACAATTCGTGTATTCGAGATTTATGATTCCCAAATATTTTAGAAGCGTCATAACTTTTTAAGGCTTTGTTTGTCGTCTGCTAATTTTGGACTAACTTTATAAATTATCCGGAAGTACACACGAACAGCTGATGTTGAAAATTTTCTATCATACACTTGTTCCGGTCTGATGTAGCAATTCGGAGTGTAACTGCTCTGATAGTTCATGTGTTGGATGTTTCGCTGGAAAACTTCTGGATTTCGATTGACTGCAGTGGTGTAAATGTCAAAGTTCAGGTCACACTTTCATACACGGATTAAAATATCACTGGATATGTTCCACTCGCAGATACCACTGATAAATTGGATAGTTCGCTTGCGGTAAGTTCAGGGCGAATGTGGCACTGTTCTTGTTTCGTAATATATATACAATTAATATTGTTCGCTTTCTACCACACGCTACACAATTATTCAAGACACTTACTACAGTAATAATAAAATAAGAAAACTATATATAGTGGGAATGAACCCTATCACATCACATAGTAGACATACACAGCTTTCGTGGAAAAAAAGACTTCACTGATGGCTGTGTTGGTCTGAGTGTATTTAACACACTACACTCAGACATTATTGCTTACTGGGTCGGTCGGACAACGGGACAAAAGATCGGCAATCGTGTTGGTTCTGCCTGCGATATGTCGAACTTCAAAGCTGTAATCTTGCAGCTTAAGAGACCAGCGCGCTATCATTTGGTTGGTAGGCATTCCTGAAGTAATAAATTTTAAAGGGCTGTTGTCGGACTAAACAATGAAATGACGTCCCAGGAGGAATCTGGAAAATTTAGTTATACCCTCCACTAGAGCAAGGGCTTCCAACTGAGGTGTCGACCAAGCGCGTTCTCTAGGTTTTAATTTTCTAGAGAAGTAGTATACAGGATGTAGGATGTTATCATGTTCCTGTAACAGAACTGCCCCAATCGCTACGGAGCTCGCGTCTGTGCGTAATCTGAAAGAAATAAGAAAATTTGGCAATTTGAGAATGGGATTCTTTAAACTATTCTCAGAGAAATAAGATAACACTTTCTGGAATTCAAATTTTAGGCATTGATTGTGTACAATATTTTTCAGGTTGGTCTTTCGTTAGTAGGTTAGTAAATTTTTCAGTCAGTTCAGCAAAATCAGGTATGAACTGTCTATAATAATTTAGTAGTCCTAACACACTTCTGACTTGCTTTTTCGTAGTCGGAAGTGAAAGTTTCAGTATTTTGGACACGATGTAATCGTCTGTCGTGACAAAGCCATTAGATATTTTGTACCCCAAGAAGGATATTTCCTGATAGGCTATGTCTACTTTTGTAGGCTTTACCGTCAGTCCGTGCTGTCTGATCCGTTCAAATGTCTGCTGTAATGTCTTTATATGGTCTGTCATTGTCTTTGTGTGAACACAAATGTCGTCCATGTAACAGATAATGTTTGGTATGTCCACTAGTAAAGTCGTGTCATACGTACGAATGTCGCTGGGGCATTGACCAGCCCAAATGGAAGTTTGCACCATTCGTACAGTCCCCAAGGTGTGGCAAATGCTGTCAGGTGTCTGCTCTGTTCGTCTACCGTTATCTGCCAGTAACCTTTTGTCATGTCTAACTTCGTAAAGAATCTAGAGTCTGTCAGTTCTGTCAGTAGATCTTCAGAGTTGGCCATTGGTTCTAGATCTAGAAGTGTTATTTTATTTAATTTTCTATAGTCGATACAGAGTCTTATCGTGTTGTCTTTTTTGCGTACCATGACCATTGGAGATGAGAAATGTGATTGGGATCGTCTAATGATGTTGTTTTTCTCTAAGCTAATGATTTCCTGATGTAAGTTTTCTTTGTAATGCACTGGAATGGTGTAAGGTCTGCATCTTATGGGTGTGTTTGAAGTGAGTGTGATGTGATGCTGTACTAATTCTGTTTGTCCTGGGTTGTTGGAGAAGATGGTGTTGTACTGTTGTATGAGATGTTTGCAGCTGTCTGTTTCTGCTTGAGTTAAGTTTGGGTTTATTTTGATTTCTTTCAAGCAGTTTGTTGTGTCTAATGCAGGTGTTGGAATTTCGTCACTATCTTCGTCATCTTCATGGTCTATTATTACTGAACAAGCTATTGTATCGTCTTGTTTGTTATCTCTGTTGTAATATGGTCTTAGCATATTGATGTGGAATATTTTGTGTTTGTCTTTTATTTGAATCGCATAGTCTACAGCTGAAATCTGTCTTATTACTTTAAATGGTCCTTGCCACGACTCAGTCAATAAGTGTCGGTCACTAGGTAAGAGAAGAAGTACGCCCTGTCCAGGTGTCAACGTTATCGTCCTGTTACCTTTGTCTGCATATTGTCTATATGTAGCACCAGATAATTTTAGTGCTTCTTTTGCAATTATACAAGATTTGATGATTCTTTCACGCAATGATGTAACGTATACGTATGATGATATGGGTTTAAGTAAAGGAGTGGCTTCAGTTAACATTTGATGATAGATACTCAATGGGCCACGTGGTTTTGCACCATAGATAAGTTCAAAAGGAGAGAATCCAGTACTAGAATGTGGCACTTCGCGATAAGCAAAAAGTATAGCAGGCAAATATAAGTCCCAGTTGTTTGGATGTTCTTGCGTGACTTTAGCAAGCATATGCTTTAAATCGCCGTTAAACTTCTCTATGATACCAGTTGAGTGAGGGTGATATGGAGAATTGAAACATTGCTTCACCCCTAACATTTTGGTGAAAGCTTGAGTAGATGCGGCAATGAACTGACTTCCCCTATCTGATAGGATAGTGTCTGGAAATCCTATCCGTGAAAATATATGGAAGAAAACTTCCATTATATCATTGGCAGTTATGTTCTTTAACGGAATCGCTTCAGGCCAGCGACTACATAGATCAATGAAGGTAATAATATATTTATTCCCTCTGGTTGTTATCTGATTAAGAGGGCCCACTATGTCGACAGATATTTTCTCAAAAGGTCGACTGGCTAAGTCAGTAATTTGTAATTTTGCCTGTGGGTGTTTACCTTTCTTTACTAGTTTTTGGCAGATGTCACAACTTCTGCAATATTGCTTAATGTCATTGCAGAATTTGGGCCAATGAAACTGTGTTAATAAGCTTGATCTGGTCTTAGAGTATGCCATATGCCCTGCAAGAGGTATATCATGGGCAAGATTTAAGGCTTGCTTACGGTATTCAACTGGCAACACAGTTTGCTCTGTTGTGCTGTCACCTCTGGTATAGTACCTGGTGAGGATGCAATTTTTCAAAGCAAAATGCCATCTTGCATTTTTGGTTACCTTTGGCTTTTGGCCGATCAGATTAAAATATTTAGACAATGAAGGATCAGCCTTTTGGGCTGTTACAAAAGTCTCCTTCATAGTTTTAGGAGGTAGTACCACTGGGCTAAGTATTTCTATAGCCTCAGTTTGATTAATTTCATCTTGCACTCTAGCAGTAGATCTAGTTACTGCGTTCACACATTCAATGATATCAGATGGTGATGAAATAGTTTGATCAATGATGTCATGAGATCTTAGTGCTACATTAGCTACCATACATTCATTTGGTGATACAACATTATCAATGATGATATGTGATGGTGATGATGTTAAGTTCTCATCAATGCAAACAGATGTTATACCATGAGGCATATCATTCACCTCTGGTAAATTTTCAATGATAATATCACACACAGGGTTAGTTAATGCTGCGCATTTTACTTTCCCAGTGAAGAAAGGTGTCTGAATATATGCCCATGCTAATGGGTACTTTTCAATATTTCCAGAGAATGTTCTACATGTTACGTGCCTGCCTGTATAGTCTGTAGGCATTATGAACTTTCTCTTTAGTCCAATAAGTGAACTGCCGGTGTCCCGAAGGACTGTAGCAGGGTTGCCATTCACATATCCCTGATGGATGTTTATTCTGCCTTTGGAATCTATTACCAAATTAGCTTCTTCATTGGCAATAGGAATGGAGTGGCCGCATGTCAAAACGCCATCTTCATAAAAGGTATTACAAACAGTACATTTATTTGCGTTAAACATGTCAAAAGCCTGTGCTGAGTTCACAGGGTGTTTCTCTGATTGTTCTTCATCTGATGATGAACTATCAAATAAGGCGGCATTTGCTTTCTTGGTCATTTGCCTTCCTTTACAAGCACGACGCCAATGCCCGTACGCCTTACAGAGGAAACATTTACGTGCATTTTTGAAGGCTTTACGTTCCTTACCTTGGCTATTTATGATGTTTTGTAGATATGTCAGATATGCAGGGTTTTTGTCACACATCTCACCTTGGTGGTGTGAAAAGTTACAATATCTACAATGATTGTATTTCTCAGAAGTAGGCTTATATGGTTTTTGCCTATGATAGGGTTCTGATCGAGGTTTTTCATAGTTAGCCGATGCTACAAAATGTGTATCAATAGCTTCACTAGCAAAACAATGTTTATTGGCTGTATAATAAGCCGAACCACGTCTCTCAATCTGATCTACACTCGTACATTCATTCTCTTGCAAAAATTTTGAAAATGCTGATGGAAGGGATGAGTTGACTTTATCCCTGATGATTAGATCTTCTAATTTCTGATAATCTTTATTTATTTTGGCTGCTGAAGTCCATTTTGCAAATATGTCTCGGACTAAGCAGAGGTAGTCAGAGAACGTTTGAGTCGATTTTGGACTCAACTTGCTGAATTGTTCTCTGTAGCCTGCCTCATCTAACATAAAATGTGCCATAATCTTTGATTTTAGAAAATGGTAATCTTTCCTGAGGTCTTTGGGGATAGTCTCTATGACTTTCAGAGGTTCCCCTGACAAACTCCTCATATAAATAATATTCCATTCAGACATTGGGACCTGGTAATGGTCCATTAAGGTTTCAAAATTTTGGGTGAACGCTGCAATGCAGTCACCTGAGGTATAATTTCTCACAATACCTTGATACTTTTTATACTGGTTTTCTTTCTCCAGTCTTTCAGCTTTCTTAGACTCTTTGTCTATGGCAGTATTAGTTTCAAGTTGTTTAATTTTTAGTTGTAACTCAAGCTCTTCTCTTTTACTTTGAGCTGAGATTTCTGCCTTCCTTAATTCATTATCTAACTCAGCTTGCTTTGTTTTTGTAGATAGTTCTAGCTCTGCATGCTTTAATGATGTTTCTGCCTCTGCCTGCTTGGCAGCTTTTTCAGTCTCTGCTTGCTTTAATGCTGTTTCTGCCTCTGCCTGTTTGGCAGCCCATTCAGCTGCTCTCTCTTCGCGTTCGTTAGCTTTTTCCTGTACTAGGAGGTATTCAGAGTATTTACTTTCACTCCACTTCGTTAACTCATCACCAGTTAACTTCAGCTTTAAACCCATCTCGATGAAGTCGTTTAATGAAGACATGATGGAAAATTTAAATGCAAATGAGTTGTCAGACACACAATTAGTTATAAGTTGTTAGTAAAGTGAAAAATTTACAATTGTGTTCAACTTACAATTTGTGCCCAAATTTGCATCCGAAAGTATATAGAAAGAAAAATATACTCAAGTGTACTGGATGCGGTGGAGAACGGTTCACACTAGGGCTAGGAACTGTAGGGTCGCTAGTTCAAAACAGAAATGACCTCTACGGGCAAGGGTTTCAGATGGCACAGAAAACCTGCTTTGTTTTGGAGGAAATAAATTAGCGTCTATCTGATGTGGTGTGTATGCTTGTCACTAAGTTTTGATTAGGTTTGTATGGCGTTGAGTGTAATTGTAGGTTGTAATGTCGTCAATCAATAATTTTTTTTTTCAAAACCACAAGTCACTTTCTTTCCGAAACTTTTTACTTTCCACAACTAACTTCACAAATACAATCTAAATATATCTCAACACTCTATAACACTGATGACACATCACTAAAATCAAGATGACATTTAGTAAGACATAGACATCAAGTTTACAAGATGGCGACAAGGTTATAATGGCGACGATTTCACAATGTCGACAAGGTCAAAATGGCGACAAGTTACACAATCACTGATGTTTTACACGTTTACAAGATCAAACAAATGTATGTACTTTACGTTCACATCTAGCCTCCATATTCAAACAATCTAATATAATACTATATGAGGATGAGCCTTCACGTTCACATTTAAATGTACATTAACGCTGGACAAAAGTCACGTTCACAATTCTAGGTTCAAATCTTAAATAAATTAATCGTTCAATGAGGACGAGCGCCCACGTTCACACATGTCAGAGTCTTAAACCTGGCTCGTTATACCTAACACATGTGAGACAAGTACAAGTACAACATGATTGGACTTGAGACACAACGACACGAAGTTCAATGGATTTATTTACCGATCACATGCAACACGATCTAGTTTGACATGTGATGATCATTACAATACATACATTATACATCAATACACTTACAGACAACCCACAGCTTACAGTCTATCTCACAAGATGTACAAGCACTCGACTTTCGGGCACAGAACTACACAAAGCCTTTCTCTCTCTACACGTCCGGTCTGGTCCGAGTACCCCAAGCTGTCTGTCTGTTTCTCGCAAAGCGCCCTCTGTGGATTGGCTTCACGAGGCCTGCGTGCATCTTGCTTTGTCCTTGCCTGACCGCTGGCTATCGCGTCAGCCAGAAACCTGCGGGCAGGTAACTAATACTCGCCTGGCGGGCGTAACGATGTTACTGCATCCCGGTTGGGGACTATTCGCCTGGCGGGCGTAACGATGTTCCTGCATCTCGGTTGGAGACATTCGAGATTCTGACAGTGACACAATGAAAGAAATTAAACGGCGACTATCCATTGCTCTTCAAAGACTAAAACAGATGAATAAATTATGGAGTGGGACAGACAGAACTACAAAAATTATATTTTTAAGAGCATGCATCTTTCCCATTGCAACATACGCCTGTGAGACATGGACACTTACTAAACAAGCTGAACAGCGCATACATGTCTTTGAATATAAATGTTAAAGACGAGTTCTAAGAATATCTTGGGTAAAGAAAAGAACAAATGCATCCATACTTTAAGAGTTGAATATTGAGGAGGGATGGCTATTAAAGACGATAAAACAAAGAAAATTTAAGTATTTTGGTCATTTGTAACGTCACGACAGTTTGGAGAGAACAATAATGGAAGGGTATATGCCTGGGAAGAGAGGAAGAGGAAGGCCAAAGAGAAGATGGGTGCAGGATGTGGCGGATGATCTCCAGGTGGGTGTATCAGACGCGGGACATCTTGCTTGTGATCGAGAAGTTTTCCGGAAGGTTGTTATGGGAGCGAGGTTCTGCAAAGGACATGCTACTGAATGAATGAATGAATGAAGCTCCCCTTTAAAGACGGCGGGGCCGATATAGTGGCCGTGACGTCACCACACGGTCATAGTGAAAAACCCGGTTGGGCCAGTTGGGCCGATCCTGTTGTAAGAACTGCTTTGATTGGTTTGCTTTTAATAGTACAGACCAATCAAATGCTTCCTTGCAATCGTCAGCCATTTTAGCCGCCACATTTCCGTTTCTAGCATGATTCAGACATGTGGACATGATTTTGTGCAGTTTTTTCCGAAGTAACCCATTTTTTCGTGGACTTTTGAGTTCTAAAATGGCCAGCTTTGAACCTGAAGACGTACTAGCATTAATTAGCTCTGATAGTAGCGATTTTGTTAGTTCAGGACTGTCAGATAATGACTTTAGTGATACAGAAAGTGCCCATGAGGATTTCAACCTCGTGTCCCCGTAGTTTTGTGTGTTGGGAATAAGAAGATCGTTTTATCTATACCCTTTCATGGCAATGGCCGGACCAAAAAACATGTCACCAGTTGATAGCCAACCTATTACAAATGTCAATAGGGACTTCATATTTGTTGTTTATTTAACCATAAGTGTTTAAAATTATTCTAAAGTGGTGTAGGTATTCAATGAGGAAATTTTAGGTGAGTACCATTTTTTTTTTAATATTTAGTACCAATTCATACATTGTGGTATGAAATATTTTATTTTTCACAAAATACAAATGAGGTTATCAAATTTGCGTAAACATGAACAAAACAACTTCAATCATACACAGAAATAAACTTTACTATATCCTCTTTAAGAATATATATACTTGTATATACCTATATAGGTTTCTAATATTTTTTTTTGAATTTATAAAATTGTCACTTCAGTCATTTCTGTACTCCAAAAAAATGGCTCCGTCTTCTTCAGTGGGAAACCTAAATTTGGCCCAATGTTGTTCCGTCCTAAAAGGGTTAACAGTAATATGTTCCACTTGATAGGGAGTTCATTTTGACATTATCTGCTTGAAACAGAGCGAGCAGTTTGGATTAGAAATGCTATTTATCTAGGCTTCATTTTACACTGTGCTTTTATTTGTTTAAAAATAATTCAGCAATAGAGAATGTTTAACAGTTTGTGTATATTTTTTTTATTGAAAGCGCTTTTGGAAATCAAAGTGTCTCTAAATATTACATTTCTAAAGATGAAAAAGATTTCAGTTATGAAATAAAATATCTTATACTGGTTATTAGTAAATGCCTATTCAGTAACTAGTTGTCTGAGTGTTTGTATTAATCTAGTAAATAAATCTGTAATTGCTCCCGTGTGTTGCCGAGGCCCATAAGGGATGCAAAGAATAGCAACACTGTAGCCTACCACGCATGTCGTAAGAGGCGACTAAGGAGGCTTGATGGTTCCGTCGCCCTGCTTCTGAGTGAGTGCGTTGCGCGACACTGTGAGCTGTGAGTTTCGTGTGAAATGCTTTTGAATCTGCCCGAGGTTTTTTTGGGGAACGTGACTGCATGTTCGGAGCGATGGCAGGTAGCTATGTCCCAGAGTTGACCGGTTTTTGCCTTATGCAGAAATGCGTGGCTGCTGGGCTTCTGGTTGACTGCCACTGCCATCGGCGATGAACTGTAATTTCGTGGACTGTGTGGGTGAACATCTAGGAAACATCCAGATATGAAAATGACTGCCGATTCCATCAGAGATGAACTGGGTGTTTCGTTGGGGACTGGTGTGTTGACATTCTGGCGGTGGCATTATGCACAGTGTGTTTGTACAGGCTGTTGTTTGTCGAGAGTCCTGTCTTTTCCACTTTTCACATTGGGCAGTGGGGAGCATTTTGTGTGATATTCACTGGCACAGGAACGGAGCATAATGGGGACGACCGGTTGCTGTGAAGTTGGAACTGCGACTAACTAACTCTAAATAAATCAATCTGTAATTACACGGGAAAAAACAAACAGATGTTTACAAAGCAATCATGATAAATTGCATTCCTTACGCCACGCAAAATCATAACTAAAATAAATACATTTAGAGTAGGAACATGAAATGTTAGGACATGCTTGCTTGCGTTCGCTGGCTGTGAAGTCCTGTATGTCGGATGAAGACATCCTGTTGTCCAACATCAGTATGATGTCATACTGGACTGAGGTTTTCGGTCACAATTGTTATTCCTGATGTTACGCTTGTCCCTTCGCTGTTACCATGTTCACTCTCAAGCCCTCCCTCTCTCGGAGAGGAGAGACCGTGCAGTCTGTGCTTGCCCCTTAGCCCGTGTGGTCGTGGGGAGCCAGCTTCATGCCCCGCCACGGCCTCTGTCACCTCCATACGTCTCCGTTGCCGTGTTCCTTCTCCGTGCCCCGTTCACGGCGTCGCACCCCACTAGGAAGCCGATTCTTCCTTTCCGTTTTGGGCCCACTTCTTGGTCTCTGCCGCTGACTGAGTGTGACCCACGGGATGTTGGCCTTTGGCCGACATTTACATGATTTGACTGCAATCAGATTCACCACTCACGTTCGGAGGAAAGGCCAAAGATCTGGTACGAGACGTTGTAAGTTCGTGGTCTTGGTTGAGAGATTGTTGGTACCGCTTCTAACCATTCTAGTTTCGAGACTCATTCCACTCTAGGCTTCGGCAGTTCCATAGCCAGCACGAGGCCTTTTCAGCTGCCTCACACAGTTGTTTCTGGGCCCGAGTTCTTGCTTGTTCTTTCATGCCCATTCGCTTCAGCACGTCAAACACGGAGTGGGAGACTAGACCCCTGGCGCCCACCTCGACGGCGAATAGCCTGACGTGAACTCCTCCCGCCTACGACTTGCGACCATGTCATTGTACTTCTCTATTTTGTGCAGGTGTTGCTCCTCAATATTCGATTCGTAAGGGACAGTCAGCTCAATCAGCGTTAGCTAAGTACTATGTCAGGTCGCAAGCCAAACCTTCATATCACCTCAAGGTAATTGCTACGATCCTTTAGGTCTACGGTCAGATCCCAGTCCCTCGCACCATCGAAAACGGTAGCAAGCGGCATGTCGTCAGCTTTGCTTTCTTTGCGCCCTTCTCGGACGAAGGTAATCTCTATCGGCCTCCGCCTGTACCCCTTTCTTTTCGCTTTCATTCTTGCTATGTCCACTATGGCGGCCAACTCAGTCAGGACTTTGTTATGTCGCCACGTGAAACGCCCTTTGGTCAGGGCGACCTTACAGCCAGACAGCACGCGTTCCTCTGTCTGGACTATTTGGACTTTTGTACAGAGGGGACAGAACGGGTCGGTGGTTTTCTCTCACTTGACCAAGCTGGCAGCTGATGGCAGGATATTGTAGAGAGATCGGACGACGAAAATTAGACGAAGTGGTGTCATGCGCCAGATCTCATTCCACGTAATGGATCTCTGCACTACCGCTTCCCATGACATCCACTGTGCCTGCTACATCTGTTGGGCAGCCTTGCGGACTCTTTCGTCATCTTTCCCCTTGCGGATGTCCCTAACCACCAGGTCCCTGAGTTCCTTAGTCGTCGCCTTGGATCACATCGGATCATTGCCTCGGAATCTGAACCCTTTCTTGTCAAGTTATGTGTGGCCCATGATCTCCTTCAGCTGGAGTGTTACCTGGGATTCTTCGATCGCGCTGACCACCTTCCACTTCCTTCCCGTTTTCGAGGCGGGAACCGAGGCACTGAACGTTATATCTGGAGACTCGCGCAGCATCATCGTGAGTCTGGTTTTTATAGCATTGAACTCTTCCATGAGGGGCAGGAACGAGAGGACGAGCTTGCTCTGCTTGCAATACAATGTGAAAGTCGTGAGGCATGTAGGTACACCAAGCCACTTTCGTATATACCTGCTTATCTTTCCCTCCATGGTGCTCACTGTGTACTTGCCAATATCATATATCAGCAGCGGCCACAGAAGTTTCGGAATAAGCATGAATTGGAGGACCCAGATTTTGAACTTGCCTATCAGCCTGGTTTTGTCGATGGTACTCAGGCTGTTCGTCAGCACTGCTTGTAACTCCGCCACCGCGTTCCTGTCCTTCATGGTTGAGTCGTACACACGACCGAGACTCTTCACAGTTTCCTCTATCACCGTGGGAAACGCTTGTCCGGATACCGTGAACACCCTCTCCGCCACCTTACCCTTCATTATCGACGGGCTTCTCGAATTCTTAGTCTTGAAGCTCATCCTGCACCAGTGGATCAGATCGTCCAATCTGAGAAGAATGCTGCGAGCATCACTTTCCTTCGGTGTCAGAATTGTCGTATCGTCGACGACAGGCCTTCAGCGGTGGCGTGTTCACCCCTTCGCTGAGCTTCGGACCGTGTGCATAGCCGGATGCCGCATCCAGTATGACTTGCATGGCCATGGCAAATAATATCGGTGAAATCGAACAGCCCATGGCAATACCCACTTGTAAGTCGATACATTTGGTCGTCAACGTAATGGTCGAGAACCGAAAAGAGAAGCCCGAGAAGTACTGCATTAGCATTTCCGTGATGTTCTCGGGAACGTGATAAGCCTTGAGTGCATGCCACAACAATTGGTGGGGCACTGACCCATATGCGTTGGCCAGATCCAACCATATCACGTGGAGTTCCTCCTTCTTCGTCTTCGCTCTCTGGATAGCATCCCAGATTATGGTACTGTGTTCCAGACAACCGGGGGCCCCTGGTAGCCCCCCTTTTTGAACCGCTGTCTCTGTGTACTTGTTCTCCAAGTACTTCGTGATTCGACTGGCCATGATCGAGAAGAATATTTTCCCCTCAACGTTCAAGAGAGAGATCGGCCTGAACTGGGCAATGCCGGTTGAGTTTTGCTCTTTGGGAATGTAGATTCCGTTGGCCGTCTTCCACTCCGTGCTGACATGCTTCTGCTTTCATGCGGATCTCATTATCCGGTGTAGCTTCATAAGGACTTTCGGGCATCTTTTATAGACTGTGTAAGGCACACCGTTGGGCCCCGGTGCTGATTTACCTCTCGCTTTCTTCACTACTGCAACCACCTCGCTCCACATCGGAGGCCTGGCATTGAACGCCACCGTTGGATCTGCCGGACATTTCAGCCCTTTGATCTCTCTGAGTGGGACGTTCCGTTGGCATCGGAGTACGTCGTCACGAGATGGTTCCCCAACTCCTCTTTGGTGACATCGAGGGTGCTGGATCGCGGCTGCTCGAACAAGTCCCGTGCAAACTTGTATGGCTCCTGGAAGAATCTCTCACGTTGCTTCCGGTTTTCCGCCTGTTTCTGCAAAACCTTTCGGCTCCGGATAGGGCATTGTGCCTGGCTTTCAGATGTTGCCACACCTGGCCCAAGCCCTCTTTCTCATGACCCGCCGCCGATTGCCACCTTTTCCGAGCGTCATTCTTCTGTTTCCTAACTTCTTCCAGCCGCCTGGTCTTCTGCGGCACAGCTGCTTCCCTCCTCTCGCTACCGCCAAACGTTTAGCATAAACGTTATTCAAGTATATGTCCCAACAGGGGAATCAAGTGAAGATAGTGTAGAGGAATTTTATAATGACATAGTCTGCTTTAAAGATATGGAATAGAGAGAAAAAGCAGCGGCTGAAGCAGGATATAACAATATGAAATGGAAACAAATAGGTATTTTAAATTCCTGCGAGAAAAAACGAACTAAACATTAACAAACGTTGCACATACCTTACAAGGAGATCCACGTGTTGCGAAATACAGGTGAAAAATCCGAAATCAGAAGCACTCAATAAATATAAAAATGAATAATAAAATAAGATAAAATACACACGAACGCATACAATACGACACACAGACGTTTCGATTCTAAGAATCTTTGTCAATGACAACACAGATAGCTGACGACAAACAACGACAAAAACACAAACACACGACCTAACACTTATAGTGCACAACCTGATAATTCCATGTGGGGCAGAAAATGTGACTTGGCCAGCTGCGAAAACGCTTGTGGCGCAGAATTGAAAATGGGTTGCCAAAAAGGATTTGAGTAGCCAAAAATATGTGAACAGTCTGCTATGAAAACATAGAAATGTGGGGACAATTAAGTCTAGATATCGCGGGGGGGGGGGGGGGGGGGGACAGCACGGTAATAGGTAGTGTAAACAATTGGGGAAGATGCCACAGTTATACTGTAGCGTCCACGACAGTATTAATTCCTGCCGGGTGGATGCATCCCAGATTGTTGATTAGCTGGCATTCAATTCTAAGTCTGACACAGCTATTTGAGAAGCAGGGTTTTAATGCGGTGACACATGCATCGTCGGCTCCATTGTGGTTGGAGGAATTGAAATGGTTGGGGACAGGTTTGTCAGCGCCCTGATTGATGTCTCTGAGGCGTTCTCTAAAACGATCCGCAAGACGTCAGACGTCAAACGGGCAGACGTCTTGCGGATCGTTTTAGAGAACACCTCAGAGACATCAATCAGGGCGCTGACAAACCTGTCCCCAACCATTTCAATTCCTCCAACCACAATGGAGCCGACGATGCATGTGTCACCGCATTAAAACCCTGCTTCTCAAATAGCTGTGTCAGACTTAGAATTGAATGCCAGCTAATCAACAATCTGGGATGCATCCACCCGGCAGGAATTAATACTGTCGTGGACGCTACAGTATAACTGTGGCATCTTCCCCAATTGTTTACACTACCCATTACCGTGCTGTCCCCCCCCCCCCCCCCGCGATATCTAGACTTAATTGTCCCCACATTTCTGTTTTCATAGCAGACTGTTCACATAATTTTGGCTACTCAAATCCTTTTTGGCAACCCATTTTCAATTCTGCGCCACAAGCGTTTTCGCAGCTGGTCAAGTCACATTTTCTGCCCCACATGGAATTATCAGGTTGTGCACTATAAGTGATAGGTCGTGTGTTTGTGTCGTTGTTTGTCGTCAGCTATCTGTGTTGTCATTGACAAAGATTCTTAGAATCGAAACGTCTGTGTGTCGTATTGTATGCGTTCGTGTGTATTTTATCTTATTTTATTATTCATTTTTATATTTATTGAGTGCTTCTGATTTCGGATTTTTCACCTGTATTTCGCAACACGTGGATCTCCTTGTAAGGTATGTGCAACGTTTGTTAATGTTTAGTTCGTTTTTTCTCGCAGGAATTTAAAATACCTATTTGTTTCCATTTCATACTGCTTTAAAGAAATGTGAAAATTCCGAAATAAACATCATAATAGGAGATTTCAACGCAATAGTAGGAAATCAAGGTGATAGATACACAGTAGGAAACTAGTTTAGGAGAGAGAAATGAAAGAGGAAACAGACTTTTAGAGTGGGCAAAAGAGCAGGAAATGATTGTAGGAAACACCTGGTTTAAACAACACCCTAGACGATTATGGAGATGGAGGAGTCCTGATAGCATGATTAGAAACCATATTGATTACATTATGACTAGCAGAAGATTTAGAAACGCGTTAACAATGGCAAAAACAGTTCCCAGTGCTGATTGTTATAGTGACGACAGATTACTTACAGGTAAATTGAGGGTAAAGTTAAATAAAGTTAAGTATGTAACAGGAAACACTAAATATGGTTTGTGTACATTGAGTAATGACAAGGAAATACAAAACAACATCAACATAGACGTACGGAACAGATTTGACATATTATCTGATCTAGATATCCTATTCCAGGATGTGGATGATCAATGTTGAAGAATTCAATCAGTTTGGCTGCAGAAACACCTATTCCAAATTTAAAGAATGTGGGTCATAAGAAATGGATGACTGAAGAAATTTTACAACTAATGGAAACAAGAAGACTCAACAAAAATAATCCTACCAAATACGAAGAAATTCACAGACAAGTCAGAATATTATGTAAAGAGGCAAAAGAAGCATGGCTTGAGAAAAAGTGCTTAGAAATTGAAAATCAACACAACAGTCAAAATACTAAATTAGTGCACAAAAGAATTAAGGAACTTACTAATAAAAGAACAAGTACATCAACACGCTGTCTAAAAACTAAAGATGGCAAAAACATAATAGAAAAAGATCAGATTATACATGTCTGGTCAGAGTATGTGAAAAACCTTTATGATGATAACAGAGATGAACCTATGATATTCGATTTAATAATGAAGGACCGCCAAATTTGAAGATGGAGGTTCGAAATGTTCTTAGAACATATGAAAGTTGGCAAGGCCCCCGATTCAGATAACATCACAACAGAAATGATAAAGCTTTAGAAGAATATGGAATAGATCAAGTCACAAGACTGCTTAACACATTATATGATACTGGAGAAATACCTTCTGAATTATGTAATTCTATATTCATTGCAATCCCAAAGAAATCAGGAGCCTTGGAATGTGATCAACATAGAACAAATATTATAATGAATCACATCACGAAGATTTTACTACGAATTATCATGCAAAGAGTGAGGAAGAAAATACAACCTGAAATAGGGGAAGAACAATGTGGGTTTGTAGAAGGAAAGGGTACAGTAAATATATATATGCTGCG
The DNA here is from genome assembly GCA_963921405.1 of Cepaea hortensis. Taxonomy (NCBI): domain Eukaryota; kingdom Metazoa; phylum Mollusca; class Gastropoda; order Stylommatophora; family Helicidae; genus Cepaea; species Cepaea hortensis. The sequence continues at coordinate 48,167,925 of OY992884.1, read as the reverse complement.
ATCAGTTATTGAACATTCTATAGATGTAAACAAAGATGTACATACATCTTTGCTTCATTGACTACACAAAGGCTTTCGATAGAGTAAGACTTGTTAACATGGTAGATATGCCTTGCAGATCTACAAATTAATGTGAAAAACATTAGACTTATAAAAAACATATATTGGAAATAACAATCTGCCATAAGGATTGATAACGAAGTCAATATCAGCCTATTAAGAGAGGTGTTAGGCAAGTATGTGTAATGTCTCCAGATCTTTTTTCCCTGTACAGTGAGAATATTTTCAGAAATGTAGAAGATATAAATGGAATCAGCATTGGAAGACGAAACATCAATAACATTAGATATGCAGATGATACAGTATTGATTGCAGACGATGAGCAGGATCTGCAACAATTAGTAGATGTGGTTGTTGCACACAGTGAACAACTGGGGTAAGAATAAAATTGTAAAAAGACACAGGTTATGGTCGTCACTAGGAAGAAGAAAGTACTGCAATGTAATATACAAGTGAATGGGAATATTCTTAACAAGTGAATCGGTATAATTATCTCGGAACAGTAATAACATCTGATGAGAGATGCATTGAAGACAATATAACAAGAATCGCCACGGCGAAAGCAGCCTTTAGTAAGATTAAAAACATACTGACCAATAAAACGATGTCATTGAAACGAGAAAAAGAGTGTTGAGGGGATACATAGTGCCTGTTCTTTAGTATGGATGTGAAACTTGGATAATGAGCAGTCAAGCTGAAAAACATCTGATGGCTACAGAAATGTGGTTTCTTGGGAGAATGCAAAGAATACCATGGACAGACAGAAAAACCAATGACCAAGTACTACAGGAGACAAATGAAAATCGTAAATTGATTAGAGAAATTAGACATAGACAGTCAAAATTTTTTGGACATGTTATGAGAAGAAATGAATTGTGGAGAACTTCGTCACAACTGGCAAGATCGAAGGGAACAGACCAAGGGGAAGACCGAGAAGTAAATATGTGGATGACTTGGCGACATGGCATGGTCGAGACAGGAACACTGAGCTGATCCACGACTCTGGTGATCAAGTGAAATGGCAAGTCATGACCGCCCACGCTTTCTGGCATGGCACATAATTGATTGAGTGCAAACTGCTTAAGGCTAAGGCGATCTTGGATGTGGCGGCTGTCTGTTGCGAAGAATACTATTGTATTGTACATTGTATGTATTTGTTTGCTGATGAAGGCAACGTCCTTGTATTGTTCGTAATTCTATTCTATAAAACCGCATTACTTTGTGTTATTTTATATTGTTTACATTTCCACAGCTTTACCCCAGTTCCACTAATTTTATTCATATTTTAAAGGTGATCTACGAAGGTTTGACAAACCCGTGTCCTACTCCTCTTGCAAGTGTTTAGGTTGTACTCACGCTTCCTCACGGGACCATGGATGCAGAGGTTTGACGGATACAGAAAAAGACATTTCAATGCAGTAAATATTTTCATGTTTTAAAAAACATGTTCTTTTAGTTGTAGTCTTGTATATTATATTATTGCTAAAACAAATATGTTATATAATATATAAATATTTATATATAAATAATATATGTTATAAAATAGCAAACAGATGACATGATTTCAGAAATCAAGTGAAATATTTTTTTCCCACTTACCTTGAGGTTATTCCAGATAAATTTCATAAAATAATCCACAACACGTCACAAATGAAGGTAAAGCACTTATTATACCCACCAAATATTAATATAAAGCAATTGGATAAGATGTTTTTAGTTTTACTAGATATATATGATTACAAAATTGCCTTTGTTAAGGCTATGTTTCTGTAACATTTGTCACACAGGTAAAGGAGACAGAAATCTGTTTACAAGGAAGGCATGAGAGATTTGCAGACGTCACTGGACGGTTTTAATGTCAAAAAAAAAAAACAAAAACATGTCTATTAGTTCTTTTAATTAGTACTAGTAGTACTACTACTATTAATTAGTATAACTATTATTATTAACTAATAGTTTTTTTTTCTTTTTCTTATTCAGTTTGGCAGGATGCTATCGATAGAGAGCAGAAGCAAATGGTGTTTAAAACTTGCTGTTACTTTCTAGCTCTTCATTAACATTTTTTATTTTTGCAACTAATATATGATTATTTAGCTGTCATTTTATGTTTTAATTAGTAATAAAGCATATTTACAAAACCATAACATGGTCTTTTGATTTGTTTTATCAAACTGAAAGGGGAGGAAATACATAAATATTTTTTTGCGCTCGCTCGCTATGAACTCGAGCGTAGTCCACACACATTACTTCTAGTGCACTGGAATGAATTTTGCGTGTGGATTAGCTTCCCCTATTGCCAGTGTCCCTCGCCATCAGGCGAACCCACCCCAACTTCAGAGATATATAATTGATATATCAAGGTTCGTTAACAAAGTTTACATTTTTAAAATCAATTATTAATTAATTAATTAGCAGCCATTTTGAAATTAAATTAGTAACAAAACATATTTACAACATCACAACATGGCCTTTTTATTTGTTTTATCACAATGAAGGGAAAAATATTCATAATTTCAAGGTTCGTTAGCTAAGTTTAATTTTTCATTGGCACCTTGCCGTCTTGACAGACGATAGTTTGTGCTTTAAAAAGGCATAATAACTTTTACCTATGGCGGTAGCGCATGTGACTGATAAGGCCAATTTGCGCTGTAAATGTCCGTTCACTGTGGGTGCATGTGAACACGTGGTCATTTTCACCATCATGCACCATCTTACGTCTCAAACGCTCGGTGAGTGACTTATCTGCAATAATTTTCTCCTTTGACTTTATTCCATTTCTGATGTTTGCCCTCCATGCAACACGTTCAGCGGCGACTTACTCCCTGCTGGCATTGCATTCTATTTTACGCTGTCGACACATTTACTTGCTATCTTTCATTCGATTTCATATCGCATACAAATATAGTATATATTAGCTATATAATTTACAGGGTTGTTATACCACGTCTACATTTCACGAATTTATGGACATAGGTGAAAGGTCCGGATTAACCAGTCAGGAGCTCAGGACTTGGGCAAAGCAAGAGTTTAAGGAGTTCCAAGCTCTACAATTAGAGGAGAGGGCCGCAGCCAAAGAAGTCAAAAAGGAGAGACTTGCAGCTGAAAGAGAAGAAAGACAACTACAGGCTGCTCACAAGAAAGAAAGAGAACTACATGTTAAATTAGAGACAGAAAGATTATCGGCACAAAAAGAAATGAAAGAGAAATTGCAATGGAGAAGGAAAGACTGGCAGCGAAAGATAAAGAAATGGCTTTGGAAAGAGAAAAACTAGCCGCAGAAAAAGAGAAACTTACATCTGAGAAGGAAGCTAAAGAAAATGAACTTGCGTTTCAGAAAGAGAAACTAGCTGTAGAGGTACTAATGAAGGACAATGAGATTGAAGGAAATCTAAAAGTCAAATCTCTTGAGATGGACAAGGAAGCAGAGATTGCACAGACAAAATTGAATGCGAAAACAGAAGATCCCTTTAAACGATACCAGGGAATAATCAGGAACTTCACACAAGGCGATTCAATTAGCGCTTGGGTGACTAATTTCGAGGTTTTGGTCAGGTTTTACAAGATTCCGGAAGATATGTGGCCTATCTTATTTCACCGTTATTTGGC